>PVLC010022859.1:0-26266 GCA_004027655.1 Graphiurus murinus | reverse complement strand
GGCGCGCAGCGTGCCCTTCTCCTCCATGCCTTACCCCCTTCCCGCTTCCCGCTCCTTGCCTTCCCTTCCCCTTTCTCCCAGTTTCCCTTTAAGTTCTTAAAATAAACCTGCCTATGTTGTTTCTGACTGGCACGTGTTAAAATTCTTTTTTCCACGAGCCAAGGACCTACGGATTTGGGGTTCACCGTACCCCATAACACTCCCATTTTGGCCTCCCAAATGTTGGGATTACAAGCATGCACCACCATGTCTAGCAGCAAAGTTCTCTACGTTTTAAGTGCTGTCACAGCCAACTCTAAACAGCAACATGTAAACCTTCAAATGAATATTCTTATCTTATTTTCCTCTGGTAGATGCCACAAGGGCCATGTTTCTTGAGTAGAAGAAGCAAGTCCTTTTTACAGCTCATTTGCTTTACTGAGCTCTTAAAGGGATAGAGCTCTAATTACTCATAGGAAACTTGAAGGAATCATAAGGAGTTGTCTTGGGACAGCATGAAACCATCTGTCAGTCCTTGGCTTCATGGTGAAAAGAATTTCAACATGTGCTGGTCACAGACAAAGGCAGGAGTTTTATTTAGGAAAGTAAAGGACACAAGGGAGAAGACAGACAAGAGGAGATCATCCGGACCAAGAGAGTCTTTGTAGCCTTTTCAGTCCTTATACAGAACTCCCAAAGCCGGGTGTGGTAGCACATGCTTGTAATCCCAGCATTTGGGAGGCTGAGACTGGAGGATCTGGGTTCTCGGCCAGCCTCAGCTACCTAGTGAGGCCCTTTGCAACTTAGTGAGACCCTGTTTCAAAATATAGAATAAAAAAATAGGGCTGGGGGTGTAGCTTGGAGGTAGAATTCCCCTGAGTTCAATCCCCAGTACCGCAAAAAAAAAAAAAAAAAAAAAAAAAGAACTCCCAAGAAGGGGTGGGCACAGAAGAAGTCTGGACCTCCTCTTCCCTGGGTTTCAAGGATGGGTGGTGGCTGGGTGAGGGCCGACTTTGTCCTCGGGGATCTCAAGAGTCTGAGGTGGGTGAGGGGCCATGAGATTAAGGGTATAGGCCCTTTGAGACATGACACACCCTATAGGGTGGAGTTACAGATTATGAACTCCAGATTTTTTTTTGCTGTACTGGGGATGGAACCCAGGGGCATTCTACCTCCAAGCTAGACACTCACTCCTATTTTTTATTCTTTATTTTGAAACAAGGTCTCATTAAATTGGGGAGGGTCTCACTAATTAGCTGAGGCTGGCCAAGAACCCGGATCCTCCTGTCTCAGTCTCCCAAGTACTGGGATTACAGTTGTGCGCCACCACGCCTGGCAACTCTCCAGATTTTAAATCTGTCTCCTTTCTGCCTAAATTTTGTTCCTTCTATTCTACCTCATCAGTATTACAAATGTGCGCCACCATGCCCGGCATAGCTTTAATAAAACATGTTTTAAGTGTAAATCAGCTTCCAAAAGAGAAATTAGGGAATCCAAATATTGATGCCAATTGGCATGTTCTACATAATTTAGAGTCTAAATTCCAGCAATATTTTCTGTGTTCTAATTGTGCCTTGAATACAAAATGAAAATAGCCTGGAGCAAACTCTAGAAAGTGGTGAAACTGGAGGGAATAGTTGGAAGTAATGTGATAAAAACCTGCTGCAGGGATTACCTGCTTTTAAAATATTGGGGCCCTGAGGTAGACTCTGGTCTTAAATAGCCTGTGGGGGCTTTCATCAACACATGTTTATTAAGTTTCCTGAAGTTTATTTTTTGAAGTGTTATTTTCAAATGCACTGTGTATCTAGCTGTAAAAGCTAAATACTTAGTTTAGGATATAAGTGTCTGTCTAACTTAATGTGCCTTTATTTGAAAAGAGAAAGTAAGTAAGGTCATTGGGTTCAATAGTCTGGCTGTAGGCTGAGGTGCTTGAATACTAAGGTAGGTGTGTAAATCTAGGCAGTTGATTCTGACAAAGAAAGGAAACTGTGGGTTTTTGGTTTTTTTTTAACTTTTTTTTTGCGGTACTGGGGATTGAACTCAGGGGCGTTCTACCTCCGAGCTATACCCCCAGCCCTATTTTTTTTTTATTCTTTATTTTGAAACCGAGTCTCACTAAGTTGCGGAGTGCCTCACTAGGTAGCTGAGGCTGGCTGCGAACCCGGATCCTCGTCTCAGCCTCCAAAATGCTGGGATTACAAGCATGCGCCACCACACCAGGCTCTGTGGTTTTGTTTTAACAGAGCTTGCTCATCTTTAAAAAGCAAGCCCATTCATAATGGGTTGACTCCATATTGGAAATCTCTAAGGTGATTTTTCAGAGCTCCATTTGCCTCTCAAAAGGAAGTCACACCTATTTTAAGAAAGACTCCACATCCCAGACTTCCTATCTCCACTCCCAGAGAGTCCTACCTAAAATTTTTTTTCACCTTTGAGACCCCAAGAGTGGGGGACCAATATCCTATGCTGCCCCCCTCCACGTTCCCTATTCCCAACTCTGAACCTCTGAGCCAGTCCCTCTCCAGGTGTGATATAAAAAGGATCCTGGAGACATCTGAGGCGACCTGTGTTCTTTCCCCTGTGTACCTGAGCTTTTCATCGGGGAGGCCAAGAACCCATGAGAGGTATCCTGTTGACCCACAACAATCCCAGGACTTGGGAGGCTGAGACAGAGGATCTCAGGTTCCCAGGCAGCCTCAGCTACTTCATGAGGCCCTCTGCAATTTAGTGAGACCCTGTTTCAAAATAAATAGGGCTGGGGGTGTAGCTCAGAGGTAGAATGCCCCTGACTTCCATCTCCTGAAAAAAAAAAAAAAAAAAAAAAGCTAAAAATATGCAAAGGATTTGTCCAAGGATGCTAATTCTTAAAATTCTTATCCAGGCCCCAAAATAACTCAAGCACCAAAGTTTCAAATAAAAGTAATAGAGTGTTCTTCTATTAGTACACTAAATTTACTATTATCAAAATGGCTAAATTTTACCAGATGTTCTAGTTCATTCCAAGAATACTGAATTCATAGCTATCAAATATAAAATATTTCTTGATTCTCTAGGAAAAGTAAAGATAAATAAAATCCTCAAATTTTACGTGATCTTATAATAAAGACTATATAATCTTATATGTCTGAAAATGCACATTTTTTGTTTTCCTAACAAATATAAAGGCATATATCTAAATTCAAAATATAAAAATTGCATCTAAAGCCAGGCATGGTGGCACATGCTTGTAATCCCAGTACATGGAGGCTGAGACAGGAGGATCGCAGATTTTTGGCCAGCTTTAACTACTTAGTGAGGCCCTCTACAAGGTAGTGAGACCCTGTTTCAACATAAAGAATAAAAAATAAGGCTGGGGGTGTAGCCGAGAAATAGAATGCCCCTGGGTTCAATCTCCAGTACTGCAAAAATAAATAAATAAATAATCACTTTAAGCACACTTGAAATTCCAGTGTGAGGATATAATTGTATCTTTTCTGTGAAAAGAGTAGCTTGATTTAAACAGCCAGGGATTTAGATTCCTTCACAAAATTCGCATCTCTTAAGAGATTGTAGGTGTTGACCCTCCCCCACCTTCCTCTGTAGCTGACAAGGAAGAATGTGAAGCTGTAACTCCCACCAATAGGAGTTCAGCTCAGGAGGGGCTTTGCCTTAGGGATATAAGACCACAGGGTTCTTCCTCAGATGAGCTCTCTCCCATACCTGGGAGCACTCTTTTTTGCAATTTTCAAACATGTGCC
Organism: Graphiurus murinus; assembly: GCA_004027655.1. Classification (NCBI taxonomy): domain Eukaryota; kingdom Metazoa; phylum Chordata; class Mammalia; order Rodentia; family Gliridae; genus Graphiurus; species Graphiurus murinus. The sequence goes on along the minus strand of PVLC010022859.1, from coordinate 22,547 downwards.
TTTTCTTGACGCTATGAAGTTATTTCTAACACCAGTACTTGGGAGGCTGAGACAGGTGGATCACAGGTTTGCAGTCAGCCTCAGCTACTTAGGCCCTCCACAACTTATTGAGACCTTGTTTTAAAATAAAAAAAATAGGGCTGGGATTTAACTGGAGGTAAAATGTCCCTGGGTTTGTTGTGGGATAACAGGGTCCCACTCGTGGGCCCTTGGCCTCCATGATAAAAAGAATTTTAACACTTGCCAGTCAGGAACAAAAGGCAGGAATTTATTTGGGAAAACAAGGGACAGGTAAGCAGGAGCAGGAGGGCGGGGGGGGGGGGGGGGGAAGGGCTTTTCAGTCTCTTTCAGTCCTTATATAAACTTTTAAGAGGTGTGGACCTCCCCCTCACAGGTATAGGTGGTCTATAGGTGGGCTTTTCAAGAAGGGTAGGCACAGAAAAAGTTGGATCCTCCTCCTTTCTCCAGTTTCAAAAATGGGTGGTCTCTGAAGTCTGGCCTTTGTCCTAAGGAATCTCAAGTGGGGGCTGGAATTCAGGGGATTAAAGGTGTGGCCCACTTAAGACTTTTTCTCCTAAGATTTGGGTACACCCTATAGGGTGGAGTCAGTTTATGAACTCTCCAGATTTTAAAATTATATTTTTCCTTTCCTTCCCAATGTCTCCTTCCTGCCTAAATTTTATTTCTTTCTACTCTACCTCATCAGGTTCAATCCCTAGTACTGCAAAATATGATGCCATTGCGGCAAAAAGTTGGAATAGAAAGAAAAATAGAAGACTTCGTGGAAAACTACTGACTTTGGTAAGTTTGACGTTAATAAAGAACTGGGAGAAGTCAAATTCCTTAAATATTCTATCTAAATGTATGCTTCCCTTAAACTCCCACTAACCTGAGTCCTAGGAAATCAGTAACAAAATATTCTTAAACTGGGCAAAGTGGCCCACACCACTAATCTCAGTGTTTAGGAGGCTGAGACAAGAGGATGGCAGGCTTAAGGCCAACAAAATCCTGTTTCAAATTAAAAAATAAATAGGCTAGCCGGGCGTGGTGGCGCACACTTGTAATCCCAGCATTCGGGAGGCTGAGACCAGAGGATCGGGTTCGCAGCCAGCCTCAGCTACCTAGTGAGGCACTCCGCAACTTAGGGAGACTCGGTTTCAAAAATAAAGAATAAAAACTAGGGCTGGGGGTATAGATCAGAGGTAGAATGCCCCTGAGTTCAATCCCCAGTACTGAAAAAATAAATAAATAAATAAACAAATAAATAAATAAATAAATAGGCTGAGGATGTAGCTCATCGATAGATAGAACCCCCCTCCGACCACCACAGTTCAATCCTCCAATACTGATGAGGTAGAAGAGAAGGAATAAAATTTAGGTAGGAAGGAGACACTGGGAGGAAAAAGGAAAAATATAGTTTTAAAATCTGGAGAGTTCTAGCTGACCCCACCCTATAGGGTGTGCTCAAAATCTTAGGGGAAAAGTCTAAGTGTGCCACACCTTTTTAATCCCCTGAATCCTAGCCCCCACTTGAGATTCCTTAGGACAAAGGTCAGATCTCAGCCAGCGACCACTTGAAACCTGAGAAAGGAGGAGGATCTAACTTGGAACGCCTACCTATCGACCGCCAATACCTGAAAAAGGAGGACGTCCAGACTGCTATGCCTGCCCCTCTTGAAAGTTTATAAAAAGGCCTGCTTCCTCTCTTCCGCCCTCTTTTTGCCTGCATGGCCAGGAAGATCTCCACTTACCTGTTTTCCTGAGTCCCTTGTTTCCCTGAATAAATACCTGCCTTTTGTCCCCTACTGGCACGTGTTAAAATTCTTTTTATCACGGAGGCCAAGGACCCACGAGTGGGACCACATTATCCCGACAATACCACTGTGTGTGTATGTGTGTATTCTTAAGTGTACTCTATAAAATATTCTTTTGTCTTAAGGATAAAAGTCCTTTATTCATCCATGTTTATAGATAGCTGTATAAATACATGCATATGGAGATGCAAATTTCTTTCTTTGGTGGTACTAGGGATTGAATCCAGGGCCATACTCATGACCAAGTTCTGCCACGGAGCTACACTCCCAGCCCTTTTGAGACAAGAGTCTCACTAAGTTGCCCATAACAGCCTTCAACTTCTGTTATTCCTTCCTCAGCCTCCTGAGTAGTTGGCATTTATAGGTATGTGCCACTGCATCAGGCTAAGATGTAAATTTTAATTTTTCCTCATACATATCACAATGCTTTAAAAACGTCTGTCATTTACTGGGAATTGATGGAGATTGCTGGCTTCAAGGCAGAATTTGAATGGTTGGACTGACAACTCTATTTTTTGTGTGTCTCTGAGGATTGAATCCAGGAGCATTTTACCTCCAAGCTACACCCCTAGCCTCATTTTATTTTTATTTTTGAAACAGGGTCTCACTAGGCTGATGAGACTCTTGCTCATTGCTGAGGCTGGCCTCGAACCTCGATCCTCCTATCTTAGTGTCCCAAGTACTGGGATTACAAGCATGCACCACCATGCCTGACTTCTCTTTTTTATTTTTAACCTTTTGTCTTTGTAGATTTATTTTTATTTTTTTGCAGTACTGGGGATTGAACTCAGGGGCATTCGACCTTGGAGCTACATCCCCAGCCCTATATTTTATTCTTTTTTTTTTTTTTTTGCGGTACTGGGGATTGAACTCAGGGGCATTCTCCCTTCGAGCTACACCCCCAGCCCTATTTTCTAGTCTTTATTTTGAAACCGGGTCTCACTAAGTTGCAGAGTGCCTCACTAGGTAGCTGAGGTTGGCCGAGAACCTGGATCCTCCAGTCTCAGCTTCCCAAATGCTGGGATTACAAACGTGCGCCACCACGCCCGGCTTATTTTATTCTTTATTTTGAAACAGGATCTCACTAAATTGCAGAGGGTCTCACTAAGTAACTGAGGCTAGCTATGAACCTGCAATCCTCCTGTCTCAGCCTCCCAAGTACTGGGATTACAAGCTTGCACCACTACACCCAGCTTAGATATTCTATTCTATTTATTTACTTATTTATTTATTTTTCCGGTACTGGCGATTGAACTCAGGGGCATTCTACCTCCGAGCTACAGCCCCAGCCCTATTTTTTTATTCTTTATTTTGAAACCAAGTCTCACTAAGTTGCGGAGTGCCTCACTAGGTAGCTCAGGCTGGCGGCAAACCCGAATCCTCCGGTTTCAGCCTCCCGAATGCTAGGATTACAAGCGTGCGCCACCACGCCCGGCTTTATTTATCTATTTATTTTGGGTGCTAGGGATTGAACTCAGGAGCATTCTATCACTGAGCTACACCCTAGCCCTATTTGTTTTTTGCGGGTACTAGGGATGGAACCCAGGGAGATTCTACCTCCAGGCTATGCCCCCAGTCCTATTTTTTATTCTTTATTTTGAAACAGGGTCTCCCTAAGTTGGGGAGGCCTTCACTAGGTAGCTGAGGCTGGCCGAGAACCTGCATCTTCCAGTCTCAGCCTCCCAAATGCTGGGATTACAAGTGTGCACCACCACATCTGGCTTAGATATTCTATTTTTAAAGCATGACTGAAATCAGATAACAGAACTAGAGAAGGAGTAAAAACAAAAACAAAAAAATCTGCCTGCCTGGCCAGCCATCATATATATACTGAGTGTTACCAGCAACTACAGAGCAAGGCACTGAGGAAAAAAATAAAACATCAAAGACTTGTGAGTAGAACTGCCATGACACTCAATGGACCCTTGCAGCCAAAAGACACTGCTATTCTCCTTGGCCAACTGTGCTTACTTCTCCACAGCTCCACAGCTGCTCCCGAAGGACTGCCAGCCGCTGTGCACAGGTAACTGCAGCAGCTCAGCAGCTCCCACTGATGAGGTAGCCTAGGAAGCAAAGGTTAGGTAGAAGGATGGTATCGGGAGAATTCATAAAAATATAGTTTTAAAATATAGCCTTTTTAAAGCCGGGCGTGGTGGCGCACGCTTGTAATCCCAGCATTCGGGAGGCTGAGACCGGAGGATCCGGGTTCGCGGCCAGCCTCAGCTACCTAAGTGAGGCACTCCGCAACTTAGTGAGACTCGGTTTCAAAATAAAGAATAAAAAATAGGGCTGGGGGTATAGCTCGGAGGTAGAATGCCCCTGAGTTCAATCCCCAGTACCGCAAAAAACCAAAAATATATATATAGCCTTTTTAAAAAATCTGGAGAGTTAAGCTAACTCCACCCCTTGAAAGTTTTCTTTGTGTCCTGCACCGCCAAACTCCGGAAAAGCCCAGCCCCCACCTAAAGCCCACCTAAATCCTGGAACCTGAAAAGAGGAGGATCCAACTTTTCTGTGACCTGCCCCACCGGAGGAGCCCACCTATCGCCCAACTGAAACCTGAGAGAGAGGGGTTGGAGAAGAGGACCCCGCCCTCTCTTATAGCTTTCTGCACCTCCCTTTGTTCACCCCTTCCCTCTTGGGACCTGACCTTCGACCTGTCCGGGTAACCGGGGATTCCCCCTTCCCTCTGGGGACATGCACTTGGACTTGTCCGGGTGACCTATTCCCTTTCAACTCCCCTTCCTTTTATTCCCTTTCTCCCAGTTTTCCCCTAATTTTTAATAAAATCCTGCCAGATGTTTTGACTGGTATGTGTTGAAATTCTTTTCTTCACAATACCCAGGACCTATGGATTTGGGGTTCGCCGTACCCCATAACACCACCGCCTCTCATCTTACACTGCTCCAACCTATTTTATACCATAGACTGAGCAATCATTCTAAAAACTGCAAGTTGCACCATTTCAGTGTCTTGCTTGAACCTGTTGGTAAGGTCCAAACTGGCAACTATAATATGAAAAATAATTTATAATCGGGACCTTGTTAATTTCCTGAGCCTCAACCTATCTACAGATCTACTCTTTTCTTTTATTCCCTTCCATCCAAAGTGAATATTGGCAGTTGCAAAAATTCAGGCAGAAAAGAGAAAGATTGGGAAGGAAAAGGAAAAATACAGTTTTAAAATCTGGAGAGTTTATAATCTCTAACTCCATCCTATAGGGTGTGTCAGGTTTTAGGCAGAAGTCTCAGTGGGCCCACACCCTTAATCTCCTGGAACCTCGCCCCACCTGAGACTCCAGAGATCCAGGAGGACAAGTTCAAACCTCAACCACCCACCACCCATCCTTGAAACTGGAGGAAAGAGGTCCAGATCTCTGCTGCCCACCCCTTCTTGGGAATTCTATATAAGGACTGAAAATGATACAAAGACTCTCTTTTGCTCTCTTGGCCTGGATTATCTCCTCTGACCTGTCTTCTCCCTTGAGTCCCTTACTTTCCTAAATAAACTCCTGCCTTTATCCCTGACTGGCACGTGTTGAAATTCTTTTCACTACGGAGGCCAAGGATCCAGGAAAAAGGTATAGCGACATCACCTTTTTGTCTCTAGTCCTGTGACCTCTAATGACCTCCCTTCTTTATCTCCACATTCTTTACTTGGCTAGTACTTATTTATCTCATCTCCACCTAGCTGCCAAATGCCTCCTGGAAGCCTTCCATAACTCTCTCAGGACACTGTTTCCACAGCTATGTGCAACCTCACCCCCATCAAGATTTTCATCTTTTTTGTTTGTTTTTGCAGTACTGGAGATTGAACTCAGGGGCATTCTACCTCCGAGCTACACCCCCAGCCCTATTTTTTATTTATTTTTGAAACAGGGTCTCACTAAGTTGTGGAGTGCCTCACTAGGTAGCTGAGGCTGCCTGCAAACGCAGACCCTCCGGTCTCAGCCTCCCGAATGCTGGGATTACAAGTGTGCGCCACCACACCGGGCTTAAGATTTTCATTTTGCTAGACTGCACACACCAGCTACCTGAAAGGCAGGCTCACCAGTGGTTATACATGCCTAGTATACCATGCTCAGCAAATACCTGTCAACTAAGAAACCCTGTGTGGTAGTCGGGCGTGGTGGCATGTACTTGTAATCCCAGCATTTGGGAGGCTGAGACTGGAGGATCCAGGTTCGAGGCCAGCTTCAGCTACCTAGCGAGGCACTTCGGAACTTAGTGAGACCCTGTTTCAAAATAAAGAATAAAAAATAGGGCTGGGGGTATAGCTCAGAGGTAGAATGCCCCAGTTCAATCCCCAGTACTGCAAAAAAAGAAAAAAGAAAAGAAACCCTATGTAGTGTACAAAGTAATAGAGTGAGAAATTGTTTGAAGTAAATTCTGTTGTAAAAGTCATCATTAGTATACCTTAATTAAAATTGTTTTCTGGTGGGCAGTTAATAGCTCTGAAAGGTGATGGCTGTCCAATTCCCAGAACCTACAAATATGTTACAGTGTGCTACAAAGGGGAATTAAGGTAACAAATGGAGCTAATCTTTAAAAAAGGAAATGAGCCGGGCGTCCGCTTGTAATCCCAGCATTCGGGAGGCTGAGACCGGAGGATCCGGGTTCGTGGCCAGCCTCAGCTACCTAGTGAGGCACTCCACAACTTAGTGAGACCTGGTTTCAAAATAAAGAATAAAAAATAGGGCTGGGGGTGTAGCTCAGAGGTAGAATGCCCCTGAGTTCAATCCCCAGTACCGCAAAAAAAAAAAAAAAAAAAGGAAATGAGCTGGATGTGGTGGTGCATGCCTGTAATCTCAGTACTTCAGAGGTTGAGACAGGAGGAAGGCTGGTTCAAGGATAGCCTCAGCAACCTAGTGATGCCCTCAGAACTGTAGTGAGACCCTGTTTCAAAACAAAATAGGGCTGGGGGTGTAGCTTAGAGATAGAATTCCCCTGGGTTCAATCATCAGTACCAAAAAAATAAAAAAAGGAGATAAAAGCTCGGTGCAATGGCACACATCTATAATTCAAGCCTCCTCAGTAATTGGGAGGCTAAGACAGGAGAATTGCAGGTTCAAGACCACCCTCAGCAGTTTAGCAAGACCCTGTTTCAAAAATTTATCAAAAAAGGGTTGGGGGTATAGCTCAAAGGTCAAACACTCAATTCAATCACTACTACTGAGATAGGATGGAAGAAATAAAGTATTAGGCAGAAAGGAGACAACTTGGGGAGGAAAAGAAAAATGTAGTTTTGGGGTGTGGAGAATTCATGATCAACTCCACTGTTGTTTTAGGCAGAAGCCTCAATGAGCCCACACCCTTCATCACAATGGCCACCCTCCCCACCTTAGGATCCAGAAGGACAAAGGTCAGACCTCTTGAATGGTGGGGAGCCAGAGGAAGTCCAGACCTCCACTGTGTGACCCACCCACTCGCTCTTGGGGGTCCTATAAAAGAAATGAAAAAGCTACAAAGACCATCTTGCTGCAGATGCTCTCCCCGCTTCTTGAAGTGACCTGCCTTCTCCCTCGATTTCCTAAATAAAACCTCTGTCTTTTCTCTGACCAGCAAGAGCTGAAATTCTTTTCTGCCACGTAAACCAAGAACCCTATGGAAAAATTATGTTTTCCCATGACAGTACCCACCCCCCCACACACACAAGTGTCTAATCAGGTATGGTGGTGTAAACCTGTAATCCTAGTACTTGGGAGGCTGAGACAGGAGGAATGCAGGTTCAAGGACAGTCTTACAACTTCATGAGGACTGTTTCAAAATTTAAAAAAGGGCTAGGAGTGTAGCTCAGAGGTAAAATGCCACTGGGTTCAGTCCCCTGTATCTGTAAGACACACACACACACACACACACACACACACACACACACACACACAGTTCCAGGTTATCAGGGTGGGCCTGATGAGGTAGAAGGAATAAAAATTTAGGCAGAAAGGAGACAGATTGGGAAGGAAAAGGAAAAATAGAGTTTTAAAATCTGGAGAGTTCATAATCTCTAATTCCACTTTATAGGGTGTATGGGGTCTTAGGCAGAAGCCTCAAGGGCCCCTTGCCCCACCTGAGATTCCTGAGATCCAAGAGGACAAGGTCAGATGTCACCCAGCCACAACCTATCTTGAAACCTGAAGAAGAGGAGGTCTATGCCTCCGCTGTGCCCACCCCTTCTTGGGAGTTCTATATAAAAACTGAAAAGGCTCCAGAGACTCTCTTGGCCTGGACTATCTCCCCTCACCTGCCTTCTCCCTCGAATCCCTCACTTTTCTAATAAAACTCCTGATTTTGTCCCTGACTGGTGCGTGTTGAAATTCTTTTCACCACGGAGGCCAAGGTATCGTGCTGACCCAAGACAGGCCCAATGTAATCACGAGAGTCCTTAACCATGGACCTGTCTCAGCCTCCCAAGTACTAGGTTTACAGGTTTACACCACCATACCTGATGGTGAGTCCACTGCTGGCTGTGAAGAGGAAAGGCTCCACAGGGAAGGACCATGGACAGCTTCTGGAAGGAGAGAAAGGCAAAGAACCTGATTCTCCCTTGGAGCTTCCAGAAAGAAATACAGTCCTGCTGACAGCTGATTTTAACCCAGTGAGAACTGTGCTGGATTCCTGATGTTCAGAGTTATAAGATAACAAAATTGTATTGTTTTAAGCCACTAAATTTATGGTAACTTGTGGCAGCAAAACTAACAAAATTTTTAATATTGGGGCTTTTTTTTCTTTTACCCTTAAAGGAGTTCTGGCTAGTGGCCTTAAAGTTTCTTCTGGTTATAAAATTCACTTTGACTCTATGAATCAGGAACCTTTTCATTCTATTCTTACCCATGGATGAAAATCTACTAGAAGCCCTTTAAGATAAGGTAAACTGGACTGTAGAAGTTTCGAAGTATAAAGACTGTATGGGGAGTAAAATGTGAACAGAATGGGTTCCAATTCCAGACCATTAACCCCAGCTTCTGTCATTCCTCCTGCAGGTGCCTCATCCAGGGCAGTGTGTGTTTAAATTTGAATGCATGGGGCAGGGCATGCAAAGTCCTGTTCACCAAGTTCTCTTCAATACCAATGATCTCAGTCCTGGCTACAGGTGCCAGGACAGAGGCAACCAACTGACCCCACTCGGCATGTGAGTTTGGAGGCCATTTGGACAAGATCTACTAAAGTCAAAATTAGGTATGTAAAATGCAGATATACCTTGGGGATTCATATTTTACAGCACTACCAGCTGATATGCCAGCAGGCATATCATAGCTAATATTAAACTAGGATAGAACTAAAAATGTGTTTTTGTTTTTTGGGGGGTTTTTGGCGGTACTGGGGATTGAACTCAGGGGCATTCTACCTCCGAGTTATACCCCCAGCCCTATTTTTTATTCTTTATTTTGAAACAGGGTCTCACTAAGTTTCAGAGGGGCTCACTAGGTAGCTGAGGCTGGCCGCGAACCCGGATCCTCCGGTCTCAGCCTCCCGAACCTGGGATTAAAAATGTGTTTTTAGAGATACACATTAGGGGCAAAGGGCAGGGACTGGAAGGCCCAGGAGATAAAAGCTCTAGACATAAGAGGAGAATGAGTTTTGTACACTCAAAGATGGACTACTGCCATTCCGAAGCACCTGGGCTTTGCTGCTGCTTTATAAGCTATATTACATACAGGCCTGCACGATTTTAGGACAATGCTGCAGGAGATGTAGGATCAGTCCCCATTAGTGATAAGAGAGAAAAGGAGTTCCTTTTTGAAGATCACATAGGAGGAACGGGCAGAGCCAAGATTCAAACCCAAAATCTTTGCTATTCTCACTGTAGGAACATGACTCCAGGCACGGAGCCATGCCCCAGGTTTATCTTCCTATAGCTTTAGGTCTTGCTTGTCATCTCCCAGATAGCCACCCTGTCATGTCCTCTAGTAGGGCAAGATGGGGCACTTGATTGTGGCAAATCTATTTATTTTATTTACTTACTTATTTTGGTACTGGAAATTAAACTCAGGGGCATTCTACGTCTGAATCACACCTCCAGCCCTGTTTTATTTTTTATTTGGAAAACAAGGGTCTCACTAAGTTGATGCGAGCCTTACTAAGTTGGTATGGCTGGCTTCGAACCTGCGATCCTCCTGTCTCAGCCTCCAAAATACTGGGATCAGAGGCGTCAGTTTTGAAGGGTCTTCCTTTCTCACTTCCCATGTGCTATCTCTGGCTTCCTGCCATTTACTGAACTGTTTAGTTAAATAAGCACCTGATGTTGGCATGGGAACCATTAAACACTTAATTTGAACTTGTCTTACAACCCAAAATTAATGGGCTACTGGCTGCCATGGGGCAGAGGAAGGGGAGGAATGGGGAGCTGACTACGATGGGCATATATTTTAAGAAGGGATAAAATGTTCCAGAACTAGATATTGCTGATGGTTCTGCAACCAGTTCACTTTAAAAAGTGAATTTTATGGTATGTAGATTACATCTCAATTTAAAAAGAACCGTGGCTATAAAATTTTAACAAAAATGCTGGTAAAGATATGAAGATATAACCCATAAACTTGCTATTCGGAATAGAAAGTGGTACAGCTGTTTTGGAAAACAATTTGGGAGAGTCCTCATAAAGTTAGAATATAATCTAGCAAGTCTATTCTAACAACATACAACTAAGAGAAATGAAAACAAATGTACACACAATAACTTAGAGAAACACATTCAAAAAAGCATCACTCATAAAAGTCAAAAAGCAGAAACAACCCACATACCATCAAGTGATGCATATAAAAGTGAAATGTAACAGAATAGTATTTGAACATTAAAAAGGAAGGAAGTAGTCTGGCATGGTGGCGCACACTTGTAATCCCACTAATTGGGAGGCTGAGACAGGTAGATCTCAGGTTCGAGGACAACTCAGCAACTTGGCAAGGCCCTCTGCAACTTAGTGAGACCCTGTTTCAAAATAAAAGAATAAGCCAGGCATGGTGGCGCACACTTGTAATCCCAGCATTCGGGAGGCTGAGACTGGAGGATCCGGGTTCACGGCCAGCCTCAGCTATCTAGTGAGGCACTCCGCAACTTAGTGAGACCCAGTTTCAAAATAAAGTAAAAAATAGGGCTGGGGGTATAGCTTGGAGGTAGAATGCCCCTGAGTTCAAACCCCAGTACCGCAAAAAAATAAAATAAAATAAAAGAATAAAGCAGGGGTGGTGGTACACGCCTGTAACCCCAAAACTTGGGAAACTGAGACAAGAGGATCATAAATTCGCAGTCCTCCGCTACCTAGTGAGGCCCTCTGCAACTTAATGAAACCCTGTTTCAAGATAAAGAATAAAATAGGGCTGAGAGTGTAGCTCGGAGGTAGAATGCCTCTGGGTTCAATCCCCAGTACTGCAAAAAGTAAAATAAAAAAAGGAGCAGGGAGGAGGGGTTGGCTCACGCCTCTAATCCTAGTACTTGGGAGGCTGAGACTGGAGGATGGCAGGTTTGAGGACGGTCTAAGCAAGTAGTGAGAGTTTCATCAACCTAGGAAGACCCTGTTTCAAAATAAGAATAAAATAGGGCTGAGGCTGTAGCTTGAAGGTAGAATGCCCCAGGGTTCAATCCCCAGTGACACACACACACACAGAATAAAATTGGTCAGGGGGTATAGCTCAGAGGTAGAGTGGACACGTGAAAAATTACTATAAATTACACTAAGGGAGCACAGAGTGAAAAAAATTGTATTTAAAACAAAAATGTTAGCTGGGTGTGGTGGCACACGCTTGTAATCCCAGTACCTGGGAGGCTGAGACAGGAGGATCTGGGTTCTCGGCCAGCTCAGCTACTTAATGAGGCTCTTTGCAACTTAGTGAGACCCTGTTTCAAAATAAAGAATAAAAAATAGGAGCCGGGCGTGGTGGCGCACGCTTGTAATCCCAGCATTTGGGAGGCTGAGACTGAGATCCTGGTTCGCGGCCAGTCTGTTACCTAGTGAGGCACTCCGCAACTTAGTGAGACCCAGTTTCAAAATAAAGAATAAAAAGTAGTGCAAAAACATGTACAAAGAATGTCAACTTCATCACTGCCTATTATAGTAAAACTAGGAACAGGCATAAGGAAGAAGGTAAATAAACTATGGCACACCTGAACAATAGAACTCTGGATATACATCACATGCATGGACTACCACACAGCTAGACGGGCCTGTGTGCACTGTTGTAAAATTACCTCTGGAGTATGGCAAGAGAAGAAAAGCAAGATGCAAGACGTACACAGTATGGGATGACAGACTGATTTTAATTGAAGAACAGGATAAATAATAACTTTAAAAAATACCTGGTGGGGTCTTTTTAACAGTGCCTTTTCTGATCCTTGTATTTCTGTCTCCAGGTCCAGTCCTCTCCCTTCCCATGGAGCAGGGACCCTCCGGCAGGGCACTCTCCCAGCTCTCCACTACAGCCGCAGCTTCGAGGCCTCTGATCGGGCGGCTCTCGTTATTGTTGAGACTGTCCTGCTCCGACACTTCCGTCTTTCCCATGGCACCATCACTGCTGGTCAGTGGCTCAGGCCCGACCCCATCAACCTGATTTTCATTTTCATCAGACACAGAAGGTAAGCGTGTTACTCCCCTTTGCACACTGTGACCAAGATGATGCCCATCTTGTGGTTCTAACTGCAGATTAGATACAGGAATATCGCTGTTATCCATTAGCGCATCCTTTGTGGAACTGCTCAAAGTTTCATTAACGTCCTTCCATGTCTAGAAAGACAAACGGAAAAACACATGTTTCATTTGTTTTTGTTTTTTTTTTTTGCAGTACTGGGGATTGAACCCAAGGGCATTCTGCTTCTGAGCTAAAACCTGTGGGGAGCAAAAAGATTTATATAAAAAGCATAAAGACATGAGGAGCTAAGATGGCTACTTTGGGCAATTAAAATTCAGCCAGTTGTGCCCTGAGGATAGTAAACTTGTAACTTCCCTAAAATCCAGTGCTTCAAGGTTTTCGACCCACGCCTTTGTTTTCCCCCGTTTAGATAAGATGTAAATAACAAATGTCTCTCCAAAACCTGATTGATGCTGTGCCACCTGGGTTTTGGGAGGGTATTCAAGGTCAGCCCTCAGTATTTATGTCACAAAGGTTGCTCAATAAAGTTGAACATTTGTTCCCCTTGCAAGGTTTGCCTGTCTGTCTTTTCTGTTTAAGCTTCCAGTGCGGACTGCAGAATGGGGAAACTGAGGCAGCAGCTGGCCTGCTCCAAAAACCCTATCCCTTTTTATTTTTTGTTCTGGAATTGGGTCTTGCTAGGTTGTTGAGAGTTTCACTATGTTGCTGAGGCTGTCGTCAAACCTTCAATCCTCCCGACTCAGCCTCCCAAGTACTGGGATTACAGGTGTGCACCATTGTGCCTGGCTTCCCTTTTTACTTTTTTTTTTTTTTTTTTTTTTTTGAGACAGTGTCTCACTAAGTTTCTCAGGCCAGCCAACCTCAAACTTGGAATCCTCCTGTCTCAGCCTCCCAAGTGTTGGGATTACAGGATTGCCTCCCCTCCTCCAGCTACTTCATTCCATAACTTTTAGAGATTCCAGGTGATCTTTGGTTCCCCTCTTCCCTTGGGTTGTTCATTGTGGAGAGGGAAGAGAAGGAAACGATTCCAGTTCATTGTTACATCTCTTTCCCCACTCACAGCCTCATCACATCTCACCTACTTCTTGCTTCAGTACAATGGTTCTCAACCCTAGCTGCTCCTCAGAATCACTTGAGGAGGCGATCCAAATTCTACTCTAGACCCACTACATCAGAATCTCTAAGGACTACACACATGCACGCACTCGAACTCACCCCCCCACACACACATAGTCGGGGGGAAAATGAAGTTCTCAGGTGATTCTAACGTGAACTAAGTTGGAACTTAAGTTACTGGCTAAAAAGGACATCTGCTAAAATCAATCCCTCATATTGTCCCTAGATACCTGAGGGCCACATTTAACCCTACGCTATCAAACACATAATATTTGGAAAACCAAATCAACTTCAAGGACACCACTAACATTTTTTTGGGGGGGGGGAATAACAAGGCATTGAACCCAGGGGTATTCTACCTTCAAGCTATACCACCAGCCCTTTTTAATTTTTTTTGGAACAGGGTCTCATTAAGTTGCTCAGGCTGGCCTTGAAGCTACAATCCTCTTGTTTCATTTTAAAGACCTACAAAAGTAGTAGTCCCAGCTATTCAGGAGGCTGAAGCAGAAGGATAGTTTGAGGCACAGAGTCCAAGACCAACTTGGGCAACATATTGAGACTCTCTTTTATTTTTATTTTTTTCGACACTGGAGATTGAACCCAGGGGCATTCTACCTCCGAGCTACACCCCCAGTCCTATTTTTTATACTTTATTTTGAAACAGGGTCTTACTAAGTTGCGGAAGGCCTCACTAAGTAGCTGAGGCTGGCCAGGAACCTGGATCCTCTGGTCTCAGCCTCCCAAGTACTGGGATTACAAGCCTGTGCCACCACATCCGGCTTAAAGTACAATTCTTTTTAAAAAATAAAAACAAAGTATAAAATATTAACCCTACACTAACTGTATCATGTATTTGCAACATATTTTGCAACTGAAATATTTTAGTCGACTTCAGGCATAAAATATTGCTCAGCAAACACAAAAATATCTAAATCTGGCTAGTATAATTTTTCTTAAAAATGTACACCACAAAGCTCTACTTACCCTATAAACTTAGAGGCATCTTCAGCTGTTTCCTAATTTAAAAGGTTTTCTAACATGTATCTGCAGACCAAAGCACACAAACAGTGACAGCCAACTGCCACTAAAATCTCTGTCATGGGCCAGCACCTGGGCCAGGCCCTTCATTTTTTTTTCTTTTGGCGGTACTGGGGATTGAACTCAGGGGCATTCTACCTCCTAGCTACACCCCCAGCCCTATTTTTTATTCTTTATTTTGAAACAGAGTCTCACTAAGTTGTACCTCACTAGGTAGCTGAGGCTGGCCTCAAACCCGGATCCTCCAGTCTCAGCCTCCCAAATGCTGGGATTACAAGCGTGCGCCACCACGCCCGGCTGGGCCAGGCACTTCTGACCAGATTTCCAGTCCTCAAAACAAGCCTCCACTGGGAATATTCATACTGTATGTTACATGAAGAATCTGAGGCTCGGAGATATTTTTACAAAATGACTCAAGATCATATTCCTAGAAGGAAGTGGATCTGAAAACCAAGTCTTCTTAATTTCGGAGCCCACCCAATTCAGTGTTAATAGTCAAGAACAAAGGTTCAAATTCTAACTCTGCCATTAAACAATGTATGTGCAACCTTAGGCAAGTTACTCAGTATATACAAGCCTCAGCTGCCTCTTTTATAAAACTTCAAAATTACAAAACCTACCTCTAGGGGTCATTTTTGATGCCGGTAAAGCACTTCGTGGAGTGCCTGGCCTCTAGTAAATGCACAATAAATGTTATTACTTACCAAGAAATTTCACAGGTCGGTATTAAGCACCAGTGAGTTTAATAGAGTGGGCCCTCAGCCTTCTGCAGGTTCATAGCTTTCCAAAAACCCAGAAATGATCAGGCTCTTAATGACAGACTGATGTTAACCAGCATCACCTGAGAATGTTTTTGTTTTTTTGGTTTTTTGGTTTTTTTTTTTTTGCGGTACCGGGGATTGAACTCAGGGGCATTCTACCTCCGAGCTACACCCCCAGCCCTATTTTTTATTCTTTATTTTGAAACCGAGTCTCACTAAATTGCGGAATGCCTCACTAGGTAGCTGAGGCTGGCCGCGAACCCGGATCCTCCGGTCTCAGCCTCCCGAATGCTGGGATTACAAGCGTGCGCCACCACGCCCGGGTACCTGAGAATGTTTTGTTGTTTTATTTTTGTGGTACTGAAGACTGAACCTAGGGGCACTGTATCTCTGAGCTACACCCCCAGCCCTATTTTTATTTTTATTTTTAAATGGGGTCTCACTACATGCTGAGGCTGTCCTCTAACCTGCGATCCTCCTGTCTCAGCCTCCCAAGTACTGGGATTACAAGCGTGTGCCACCATGTCTGGCTACCACTTAAGAATGTTGAATTTATTAGGACTATCTCATCCAACTCCTGGGATACCTACATGTCTGAGAACGCTGTTTCGGATTATTAAAATGTTTAGGAGTAAGTGATTAGACTTCTCGGTGAGTATAAAATCAGTTTGTTGAGTACCAGATACTAGGTCCTGATTAAACTGTTCAAGCCAACGGTTTTACTTCTCACTATTGCGTTAGCAGAGAGGTAATTACAGTGAAGAAACCAGGACTCCTATCTTGTCAAGACACTCATCAAGTTTAGAAATGGAATTTGGACCCCCCCCCCTTTTTTTTTTTTTGGTGTGTGTGTGGTACTGGGGATTGAACTCAAGGGCATTCTACCTCTGAACTACACACCCAGCTCTATTTTTTTGTTTGTTTGTTTGTTTGTTTGTTTGTTTTTTGCGGTACTGGGGATTGAACTCAGGGACATTCTACCTCCGAGCTACAACCCCAGCCCTATTTTTTATTCTTTTTTTAAATTTTGAAACAGGGTCTCACTAAGTTGCGGAGTGCCTCACTAGGTAGCTGAGGCCGGCCGTGAACCCGGATCCTCCTGTCTCAGCCTCCCGAATCCTGGGATTACAAGTGTGCACCACCACGCCCGGCTCTTATTTTATTTTTTAATTAATTAATTTTGCAGTACTGGGAATTGAACCCAGGAGCATTCTACCTCCAAGCTACACCCCAAGCCCCATACCTGAGGCTGGCCACAAACCCAGATCCTCTGGTCTCAGCCTCCCAAGTACTGGGATTATAAGCATGCACCACCATGCTCGGCTATTTTCTTTTTATTTTGAAACAGGGTCTTGCTAAGTTGCAGAGGGACTCGTGTTGCTGAGGCTGGCCATGAGCCTGCGATCTTCCTATCTCAGACTGCCTAGTACTGGGATTACAAGTGTGTGCCACCACACCTCTCTCACTTCTATCTTTATGCTCTGTGGACAATGGGGAGAGAGTAGCTGAAAGAATATTTCACTCCAGCTGTGCTGTGCCTCAAACAAGCATCAACCCTAGGGCAGAGGACTCATCTCTAATGACCAAGAAGTTCAGGTGTTTGCAGGTGCTTCTCTCTTCCCCTGGAAAGTGCTGGATACACACAGTAGCCCATTTCCTATGCAGCTCACCTTCTTCTATTGAGAACTTGCTGCTGCTGGTTGGGGGCAGGGAGTACATATGACTTGAGTGACTGAGCTGTTCCCAGGGTGTAGGTGTTCCTAGCTTTGGGCCTCAAGATATTTTGTAACTAATGCTTTTGTGATGACATAATTAGTTTAACTCTCATCAATTTCCATGTTCTTTCCAAGGTGTGACTGTGTGTAACTTTTTCTGCAAGACCAAGTGCATCAAGTGCACCAAATGCACCAAGATCTGGCTTAAAAGTCATTTACTCTAGTTTAACTTCTCCATCTTTCCCATCCTCAAGACCCACACATAAGCAAGGCATGGTGGCACACACTCTCAGTACTTGAGAGGTTGAGACAGGAGGATCTCAGGTTTGCAGCCAGCTTCAGCTACTTAGTGAGGACCTCCACAACTCAGTGAGACCCTGTTTCAAAATGAAGAATTAAAAATAGGTCTGGGGGTGTAGCTCAGAGGTAGAATACACCTGGGTTCAATCTCCAGACCACAGAAAAAAAAAAAAAGCACACAGTATGCTTCATCCAGCCTTCAGTATCAAATTCCTCCCAAATACTGCACACACTGTCTTTGCAGATGTGTCAGTAGATTTAAGGCACATGAAGTCTCACAATCAGCCACACACTTTATTCTTACCTATGTTTAGCCCTGACCCTTGTGCTTATTAGATACATGAAGAAATAAGGGAACACTTTCCTATTACTTCCTTCCATTCCTTCCAAAGGGGGGAAGTTAGACATACACATCCCCTTTAGCACTCCTGCTCTGAGAGATAAGGGGCCTATTGCACAATATTTGGCTTATATCAGCATTCCTAACACATTTCATTAGCATACCTTAGCAAGAGGATAAACTTTCTTTTCCTTTTTTTTTTTTTCTTTTTTAAGACAAGGTCTTGCCCAAGCTGGTCTCAAACTTCTGGGCTCAAGTGATCCTCTGGCTTCAGCTAGGACTATAGGAGCACACAGCCGGTACACCTAGCTATTAGGACAAATTCCTTCTTGTTTTGTTTTTGTTGTTAATACTGGGAAGTGAACTCAAGGTCTCACATGTACTAGGTTCAAGGCCAGCCTCAGCTACCTAGTGAGGCATTCCACAACTTAGTGAGACCCTGTTTCAAAATAAAGAAAAATAGGGCTGGGGGTATACCTCGGAGGTAGAATGCCCCAGTTCAATCCCCAGTATTGGGGGGAAAAATGGGGGGGGGGGGGCTAGGGGTGTAGCTCAAAGGTAGAATGCTCCTGGGTTCAATCCCCAGCAAAATAAATAAATAAAAAGTGTGCCACCATGCCTGGCTAGGATAAACTTTTCCTTTTTGAACCCAAGGGCATTCTACCTCTGAGCTATATGCCCAAACCTATTTGGCTTATATCAGCATTCCTAACACATTTCATTAGCATACCTTAATTTAAGCAAGAGGATAAACTTTCTTTTCCTTTCTTCTTCTTTTTTTTTCTTTTTTAAGGCAATTCCAAACTTTTAAGACCTATTCCAAACTTATTTGGAAACAGGGTCTCAGTACGTTGCAGAGGGCCTCACTAAGTAGCTGAGGCAAGCCATGAACCTGCTATCCTCCTGTCTCAGCCTCCCAAATACTGAGAATACAAACATTACAAGCATGCGCCACCACATCCAGCTAGGATAAACTTTTTTTTTTTTTTGTGGTACTGGGGATTGAACTCAGGGGCATTCTACCTCCAAGCTATACCCCCAGCCCTATTTTTTATTCTTTATTTTTGAAACAGGGTCTCACTAAGTTGCGGAGTGCCTCACTAGGTAGCTGAGGCTGGCCTCGAACCCGGATCCTCCCATCTAAGCCTCCCAAATGCTGGGATTACAAGCATGCGCCACCACGCCCGGTTTTAGGATAAACTTCTTAATGGCATTATGTCTGTTCTTCCTCATTCCTCACCTCCAATACTACCCAACATCATCTGACAGGCTGATCTTCCAGCACATCTGTATCTCACTATATGAAACCCTTGGGCGAGAAAAGTCACAGTAGAAAAAGGCCAGTTAAGAAGCAGCACTTCAAAATATGTGTCAATACTGCATGGGACCTGGAGTATTTCCACAGTAAAAACCTGCATTCACACTTATTCGTTCTGTCTACACATATGGCTATTCCATTAGAGTCCCTACCTCTACACCAATCCTCACAAAAGACAGTGGCCCACTGCAATCACAACTACGGAACTGACTCTTAACATATTTTGCCTTTTAAAAGCACAATAGTGAGTACTGCTCATGTTTCCAAACTCTCATGGCAAAATAGCATTCCAAATATGTGCAGTGTATAAAAGTCATTTGACATGTTGACTCTACAGCTGAAGAATGCAAAGCAAATATAGCCCAGTGAGGCTCACACAAAACATAAACATCCAAGGACCTTTGAGGAAGAAATATTAAATTAATTTATGTGAAGAGACTAAGAAAAATCTGCAATTTGTTAAAAGAATAATCTCAATCCCAGATAGGATTTGACTTCATTTTTCATACATTTTAGTGGATGTGTGGTGAGATTAAACATCAGGTGTCACTAAAATTCTAAAAATTAATTTATAAGAATAGTTAAACAATACTCTGTATTTTATTGAAATGCTTTAAAGAGACTTTAGGTATCCTTTTCCTATAATTCATGCAAATACTATACTTTAGAAAGAAGTCAAGATCTTTCTTTTGGTATTGAGGATTGAACCCAGGAGCATTCACCTGTGAGCTACATCCCTGGCTCGATTTTTATTTTTTATTTTGAAACAGAGTCTTGCTATGTTGCTAAGGCTGGCTGCAAAACTGCGATCCTTTTGTCTCTGCCTCTCAAATACTGGGATTAAAGGCCTGTTTTACTGTGCTCCACCACCAAGATCCTCCTTAAGGATTAAAATTGGGGCTGGGAGAGGGAGTGTACATAGCATGTGCAAGCCCCTGACTGATTCCTAGCATCACACACACACACACACACACACACACACACACACACACAAAATAATTAGATTGAATCTTAAATTTGGTCATTTATAGTCAAGTCAAAATTTAGAGGAATACAAGGATCAAACCATAATTTCAAATTTTTTTACCTTGCCAGGCATAGTGGCACACGCCTGTAATCCCTGTACTTGGGAGGCTGGGACAGGAGGACCACAGGTCCAAGGATAGCCTCAGCAAGTAGTGATATGCTGATATTGGGAAATTGCCCCTGTACTGATTTTCAATAAAGGTGTGAAAGGTGGTTGGAGCCTGGGTGCTGCACAAGCACTCAGGCAGGCAGGCAAGAAAGAAAAAAGGGGGAAAACAACAGCTTTGCCTGGCACACTTCAAACCCCCACCCTTTATCCTTGCCCCGATTTTAACCCGTTTTAAGAATATAGAGGCAATTAGTGCTTTTAGCCTTCAAAATGTGTGTGTGTGTGTGTGTGTGTGTGTGTGTGTGTGTGTGTATCTCTGCCTGACGCATCTTACAAGCTATGGAGATAGCAAAACCCTTGTACTCTGCTCTGCAAGATTATACACAACTCTGTTTCCTATTTTCCTCATGACCTGGCCTTGTTATACAAGATGTAAGCCCAATACTTTACTTCAAAGCAACACCAATTAATGGGCAACTGACACTGCAGAGGTAGAAAAAGATTCTTACACTTATCTAGTAAACCGACCAGGGACAAGATACCACCACCTGCCTAAAACGATTTGCCAGTCCTTTGTCTTGGGAATGCTTATAAGAATACACCAATGGGACAACTTTACTTAAAGGCTGGGATCTGAGCATAGGGCAGAGTTCCACTTTTGGGCTTTCCAGCTTATCTGCCAGCATGCTGCTTTTCTTCTCTTCCCCTTCTATTTCCTACTGACTTCATAATAAGAATTGTTGACGCTGCAACCCAGCTATTAGTTTTAATTTCTCAAGAAATTCTAGTTAAATTGAGGAAAAGAGCCCACAGCACCATTTACAACTGGAACAGTGAGATTTGCATCAACCTAGCAAGACTCTGTTTCCAAATAAGAAATAAAATCAGGCTAGCGATGTAGCTGGAATTCAAATCCTCTGGGATTCAATCCCCAGTACCACAAAAAAAAAAAAGACTCTACCTCTACCTCTAGTCAATTCAAGATAAAAGAAGAAAGTCATACCTGTAAGTGGTTCTGTTTACTATAGGATCATGTTCCACTTTACATTAATTAATTAATTTATTTATTTATTTATTTATTTATTTGTTGGTGGTACTGGGGATTGCATCCAGGGGCATTCTACCTCTGAACATACATACACCCCCCAGTTCTATTTAATTTTTTGTTTTGAAGGTCTCCCTAGGTTGTTGAGTCTCACTACTTGCAGAGGCTGGCCTTGAACCTGTGATCCATGCCTGACTCTACTTTACATTTATTTTATAATTTCACTCACTAGGAAGAAAGGAGGAGAAAAAGAGGGAAGGAGGGAGTAGGAGGGTAGGGGAGAAAAAGTATGTCTCAAATGAGAAATTCTCAATTTTGAAACTCAAATAAGAAACTCATTTTTCATTGAGATCCTGTACACACAAGATATATGATATATAAATATATCATATATGTAATTATATATATATTTACAGCAAAGATTTCCTAAAACTTAAAACGTGAAACACTCTGGTAGGTTCTCTATTTCTTTCAAAACTATTTAATGCATTTCCAGATGCTGACCAGGATCTACTGGACTGACTTCCCAATAATGAGTGCTGAACACAGCAGCATGCTGGAAGGCCCTTCCAGGAATGAACAATGTCTCAAGCTGAGGACCACCCACTGGGGGCTGCAGAGGGCTGCCATTATCTCCACATTGTTTTCTGAAAATAATCAAAACATGAAACTCAGGTGTAAATGCACTTAAAATGCAGTCCTTACAATTTCAACATAATGATGTTTATCATGCTTCTCCCTTCCTCCCTCCTTCCCTCCCTTCCTTCCTTCTTTCCTTTCTTTTCCAGGGTCATTCTACCTCTAAGCTACACCCCTAGCCCTATCTTTTAGTCTTTATTTTGAAACAGATTCTCGCTAGATTGCAGAGGGCCTTACTAAGTAGCTGAGGCTTACGAAAGCAAACCTCCTATCTCAGCCTCCCAAGTACTGGGATTACAAGTGCGGGCTACCACGCCCAGCTGCCTCTTACTTTAGAATGTAGTTAAAATTCTACTCTGGGGTGTCCTTAGCTGACAACTTCAGATGTCAACGTGATGAGGTAGCTTAGGAAGTAAAATGTTAGGTAGAAGGAGGTATCAGGAGGTTTCATAAAAATATAGTTTTAATATTAGCCTTTTAAAAAATCTGGAGAGTAAAGCTTACTCTACCCCTTGGAAGTTTCTCTTTGTCTCTTTTACCGCCAAACTCCAGAGGAGTCAAGCCCACCTAAGCAGCACACACCTGGAAAGAGGAGGAGCCAGCTTTTCTGTGACCTGCCCTCACCTGGAGCCCACCTATCGATCACTTGGAACCTGAGAGAGAGGGGCTGGAAATGAGGACCCCGCCCTCTCTTATATTCCCCTGGACTTCCACGTGTTCTCTCTCTTGCTCGGGGAACATGCCCTAGGA
>PVLC010022858.1:0-26095 GCA_004027655.1 Graphiurus murinus | reverse complement strand
AGATAAGTCTATATTTGAATACCGATAGACATCTCTTTTTACAACCTAAATGCTTCACCAAATACAGCCTAATAATCCACAGCAATAACAGATAGCATTTATTTTTCAGAGCTTCCAACCTTAAAGGACTTGAAACTGCTCTCGAAGTTCTGAGTTGTATGAGCACAGGATGAAGTCACATATGAACAGGTATTGGGGCAAGGGAAGTACTCTCCTCTATTTTAAAAATCAGTGGACAGCTGGGAGTGGTGGTGCACTCCTGTAATCCCAGTAATTGGGAGACTGAAAAAGGAGGATCATAGATTCAAGACTAGCCTCAACAATTTAGCCAGACTCTTAAAAAATAAAAATGGAAAAATTGGGATGGGGTGTAGCTCGGAAGCAGAATGAATGCTCCTGGGTTCAATCCCTATTATTCCCATCCAAACCCCCTCAAACACCCACACACCCACACACACACACACACACACACACACACACACACACACACCAAAACAAATACAGTGTAAGCATTTCTTTTCTGGTAGTATATGTGTGGCAAATGTGCTCTTAATTATATTAGTAATATCGAAAAAAAAGATGGCAAAATTGGACCCTCTTTGGAGGAATTGTTCTTTATTTGGTTTAAATTTAGATTCAATGCCCATTCTAGCTTTGAAGAGCATCACCAATTACTAATCCTGCTCCTAAATATATTGGTCTTTATTCCTAAGGGCTGAAACATTAGTGTAGATTTTAAAGTTTTAACCCTTTATCTCTAGTTGAGGAGGAAAAATTGGTGTGGGTGGTTAGACAGCTTTGGGCTACTAATTGGTGAATATTCAGAAATTGTCTTCAATATTTTACTTTAAGCTATATTCTATAATATAAGGTCAACAACTATTTTTACATTTAAATACAAGAAACAATTTCCCAGGCCAAAAATATGTCAATCTTATACATGTACATTTTCAATAATTCATTCCTTCATTAGGGGCAATTAGCAAGATTTTATTGGAGTTCTCTACGCTCAATAAATGTCTGTGAAATTATAGCTTACATAAAAAGACAAC
Organism: Graphiurus murinus; assembly: GCA_004027655.1. Classification (NCBI taxonomy): domain Eukaryota; kingdom Metazoa; phylum Chordata; class Mammalia; order Rodentia; family Gliridae; genus Graphiurus; species Graphiurus murinus. The sequence continues at coordinate 25,043 of PVLC010022858.1, read as the reverse complement.
AGATTGATATTACAGCCTCAAAGGAATATTTACTTCAGTTAAAAAAATTACCAAAGTGTATTTTACTCTTTCCAGTTTTTCTTGTAAAGGGAGAACTTAAAAGAAACATTTTTCACCATTGTGAGCCAAAGAGGAAATAATGTTGAGAAATTGCAAAATTTTGAGGCATTAAGCAATGTCCTCTAGAAAAAAAAATAGAATTCATATGGGAAAGAGTCCTTGATAATTGAAATATATTAGACAATGCATCCAAGAAGATACAGGGGAAAAAAAGTCAGGTAGTTTACAGTGAGTTTTAGAGAAATAAAGTCCTGAATGTCCCAATTCTTAGGATTACAAAAACAATGAGGCATCATTGGGCCCAGCATTCAACATACTTAAGTGAGATCCAACATAGAACCAAACAAAAACAAAGACAGAACAACAAACCCTTCAGTCCTATGGCCCGGTTTCCATTTGTCCCCACCTGCTATGGCATCCACGTGGCTCTCACCTGCTATGGTTTATCAGAGCCACTCAAGTGACATGGGAAGCGCACCCTTGCTGCTTTGGCTTGGACCCTGCAGAACCATGTGACAATTTTGGAGAAGCAGCAGGCAGTTCTCCGTTTCCTGGGGGTCTTTGAAGTTGCCTTTATACCAACTAAGATAGACTTTCCTCCCACAGGGATTTCCCCTACAGCTTTATACCTTTGTACTTTCTCTCCTCTCTCTCTCTCTCTCTCTCTCTTGCACTTTTTTTTTGTGTGGTACTGGGGATTGAACCCAGGAACATTCTACCTCTGAGCTACACCTCCAGCCCAATGTTTTATTTTTTGTTTGAAACAGGATCTCGCTAGGTTGCTGAGAACATCACTAAGTTGCTGAAGTTGGCCTTGAACCTTTGATCCTCTTGTCTCAGCCTCCCAAGTACTGGTATTACAGGTATGCCTGGCCTTTTTATGCACTTTTTCTGGTGCATTGCAATTATATATCATAGTGAGAATCAAAGTAATACAAACGTACACTCAGGCATCTTGTAGGATGAACTTTAGCTGTTTCTCATTTACAGGTTTTGCAGACAGGCAGACCATTCTTTGGTTAAAAAAAAAAGCAGCTTAGCAAGTTGAAGAAGAGACACTGCAATAGACCGTTATCTTCTTTTAGGTAGAGATTATTTCTCTAAGGATCACAGCAATGAGGAAACTTCAGTCATTTTGTTCTGAAGGAGGACAGAGTTGATTTATCAGAGAGTGGAGAATAAATCAAAGATTTTGACCAGGAGTTAGAAGGTCAAGCTTGCATTTGCGGCTTTACCTCCAACTAGGTGGTCTGGCTCAAGTACGTCACCCTCTCCTGGTTTTACATTCCCCATCCGTGAAAGAATATGTATCAATGATTTCCTACTTTAGCTGCCCATCAGATTTGTATATATTTGTACTTATAGACTATATGTATATTTCATAGAGAGATATACATATACAGGCATATATCAGATACATAGATATAGAGGCACCAATGTTCAGGCTTCAAGATTTCAGATTTAACAAGACAGGGGATAAGAATGAGACATTGCATACACTGGTATATGTTAAAAAGCAATCCAGCCGGGCGTGGTGGCGTACACTTGTAATCCCAGCATTTGGGAGGCTGAGACAAGAGGATCACAGGTTCGCGGCCAGCCTCAGTTACTTAGTGAGGCCCTCTGCAACTTAGTGAGACCCTGTTTCAAAATAAAGAATAAAAAAATAGGGTTGGGGTATGTATAGCTCAAAGGTAGAATGCCCCTGAATTCAATGCCCAGTACCGCAAAAAAAAAAAAAAAAAAAAAAAAAGCAATCCAAATAACTTGAAGGAACAGCCCGAGTCGAAAACCACTGAAGTTAATAACACCTAATTTACCTTCATTCCTCAAATATAAAAGTCAATTTAAATGGGCTGGGTGTGGTGGTGCCTGCCTGTAATCTCAGTACTTGGGAGGCTGAAACAGCAGGATCCTGGGTTCTAGGACAGCTTCAGCAAGTAGTGAGACTCTTATTAACCTAAGGAGATCCTGTTTCAAAGTAAAAATAAAGTAGGGCTGGGGGTGTAGCTCGGAGTTAGAATGCCCCTGGATTCAATCTCCAGTAACACACACACACACACACACACGTCAATTTCATAACTTTTAGAGAACTCTTATGTGCATGGGAGAGAGATAGATAAAAAGAGGGAAAGAGGAAGAGGAGGAGGAGGAAGAAGAAGAAGAAGAGGAAGAGGAGGGGGAGGAAGAAAGTAAATAATTGTTCCTGATCTTCTTATGTAATCTGATAAGGGAACATCTAAAACCACCACCAGAATAGCAGAGGTTATGGTTAATTCAAAATATGTGATAGTCAACTTCTAAAAAAAATACTAAAATAAGCTACCCCTTAGAGTTTATAGAAGGAGGTGGGAACCAGCAGGAACTAGAATTAGAGTGTGCAAGAATTGTGTGGGTGGACCTAGGAGAACAGGCAGCATGTGGTTTGAGAGACACGAGAGACACTGAACCTATCTCGTCTGGACATTCATAGGTTGTCATGAGCTCCAAGCCTGGGCCCACGTCACACCCTCTGTCGAGGTCACTTCTGCATCTTCTTTTTGTAACCCATCCCTCATATTTTAGGGGCCAAGTTAGATGTCATTTCTTCATTGTATTTTTTCCTACCTTTAATCAAAATATGAGTATTCCACATGTATACTGCAAAATTAAATTTGCTTTTATATAACCAACTGCATTATTTTGATTTCATGTCTATCTCCTACATTAGAATTTTTCAAGGGCTTTAAATTTCTATTTTATATTCTGCTAGTGACAGTTCCTTCCAAAAAAGAAAATTTCAGTGAATTAAATGGATCTACAGGTAGGAGAACATTATGAGTAGATTTGTTACTTGGGAATAATGGAGAAATAAACATGCATACAAGATTAGTCTAGAATATAAAATCTTTATATGTTGAGTAATGGGACACTGAGAGATATAAAACTTAAGAGAAATAACATGAAGTTACTAAGTTGGAGTTCTTGGAGCAAGAACATTTCTCAGAGGCTTGATTTGAAGGAGAAAATAGAAGTGGGAAATATTCAGAAGGATCAATAGGAATTGATGGGGATTACATTCCAATTTTTTTTTTTTCGGTACTGGGGATTGAACTCAGGGGCATTCTACCTCCCAGCTACACCCCCAGTCCTATTTTTTATTCTTTATTTTGAAACGGGGTCTCACTAAGTTGCGGAGTGCCTTACTAGGTAGCTGAGGCTGGCCACGAACCCGGATCCTCCGGTCTCAGCCTCCTAAATGCTGGGATTACAAGCGTGAGCCACCACACCCAGCTCACATTCCAATTTTTGAAGTTAATTTTTTAAAAATATTTGAAACAGGGTCTCACTAAGTTGTTTTACAAAATTGCTGAAGCTGACCTCAAACGTGTGATTCTCCTGTCTCAGACTCCCAAGAACTGGGATTACAGATTTGAGTCACAGCATCCAATGAAAGTTATGTCTTATTAACCACCACATAAAGAGTATAAAAGTGGCCAAAAAAGAGAGAGGCAAACTAAGAGTGTGTGGCTTTTGGGGGCTGGGCATGTAGCTCAGTGATAGAGTGCTCTTTTAGCATATACAAGGCCCTGGGTTCAATCCTCAGTACTTCAGGAAAGGAAACAAAATGTGTGTGGGTCTTTTAAAGATAGCTATGATTAGCATGTTAAAGACATGGCATACCTTTGAAGATATTTAAGAGACACTTGTAGGGTGAAAATTGGACTGAATTTTGCTCAAGAAGTTGGAGCTGGATTTGAGGGGTTTTGCGTGGTTAACACAAAGGTCATGATGAAGATAGAGAAAGCTAAAGAAAGAACTTGGAGAAAGATGAGCACAGAGGTAGGCATGCACAATTGGGAAAAGACTCTGGTGGGGAGGAAGAAAAAGAGCTACCAAATGAGACTGGGAAAAAAAGCCCCAAATGAAGAAAAGAAAAAAAAAAAAACTGTGATATTAGAAAATGAAAGGAAGAGAGTTTTCAACATGGAAGAAGTGGGAAATCCTGCAACCTCTCTTAAAGAAGTCAGGGAAAACAGTATGGAGGATCCTCAAGCGAATGAGAATGAACCTACCATATGATCCAGCAATACCATTCCTGGGTATCTACCCAAAAGAATGGAAACCTAAGAAAGAACAGTAGGGTGAAGATAAGGATTATGAAGTTTCTAGATTTTAAAACTAGTTTCTCTTTCCTTTCCAGTTTGTCTCCTTTCGATCTATTTTTATTTTTCCAATCCTACCTCATTTCCCCTCTCTGAGACTTGAATCCCTTAATCTTAAGGGGTGATGAAGGGTGAAAGTCTGTCTTTTGTAGTTTTTCAGTGCTGACAAGGGATGAAGGTCTTGCCCAGCCCAGGGATCAGAAGTCTCATCCTAACTGACCTAAAGGAGACAGAAAGAAACTGGCCTCAGTTATTGAGTTGGGTTCTTTTCAATCAAGTCAGAAGATAACATCCTTGAAGAACACAGACCCAGGAGCATGAGGATCAGGAGGTGTTTTTTTGTTTTGTTTTGTTTTGTTTTTTTTCCTATGTGTCAACCCTGAAATCATAGCTGCTGAGTTGAAGCACTTAAGCCTGGTTACTTTGTCAGCAAACTTATCCATCTACTTTTCAGTGGTATTGTAACTACAGTGACATCTACTACATGAAAAACTGACTTGTTACTGCTTTGTACAATAACCCAGATACTCTGCAGGGGAGTGGAAAACTGCAGATCCTAAGTCCTGCCTTCCCCAGTGTCCCTCAGGACTAATTCATGTTTCTGCCATGTCTGACTCTAGTCCCTGTCCCCACCTCTGCAGCGATGAGTTGCCCACTCACAGACCCCATGGGTCTTTCCACTGCCTCACAAATCCCTGTGGCCACACAGGCTTGTAAACTCATGATCTTGACTAGTGTCGCTCCTGTCTCTACAGGAAGAGACGAGTTCAGCTGCAACCTCTGGAGTTCGCTGGGCAGTTTGGATGGGTGGTCTGTAGATTCACAGTGGTCTTGATGAGGCAGGATGTAGCCACTAGCACCTTTGCAGGATGGTCCTGTCATTTCTTGATCCAAGTTCAGTTACGGCTTCAGGAATTTGCTGGGTGGTTTGGCTGGGTGGTCTGAGGAGTCACTCTCTTCTCTGCAATCACTGCCTTGATAGGATTTCTCTTCTTTGCAGGAATTGTTCTCTGGGAGTTGCCAGCCCCAGCATGGTCTCATCAAGATGGTGCCATCCCCATTCTCTGTTCACCATATGAGAAGCATGGAGCTCTTTTCAGTCCTCTGCTTTCTGTGCTGCCCCCAATGTCCACCACATTTTTACTGTCTTTCTTCTGTTTAGTTCTGACTGCTTTTCTTTTCTTGCCAAGAATTAGTCTTCCTGCTGATTAAGTTCTGAGTCTTGCAGCAACTAAAAAGTTCTGTCTCCCTCTATTCCACCATCTTTCTACTTAGTGTGTGTGTGTGTGTGTGTGTGTGTGTGTGTGTGTGTGTGTGTGTGTGTGTTACTGGGGACCGAGTCCTCTGAATACACCCCGAACCCTATTTTATTTTGAAACAGAGTCTTGCTAAGTTGCTGAGGGCCTTGGTACATTCTTGGAGCTGTTCTCAAATCTACACTCTTCCAGTGTCAGCCTCCCAAGTACTGGAATTACAGGTGTACTCCACCATGCCCAGCTCCTTTTTGTTTTTTAAGTATCCGATTGCAAGAATGGCCACTCATTTAGATGATACCCTCTTTCCTACCCACATATATCAGGCACTGTCCTTCAGTAATCGAGTTGGAGTTGGATCCATTTGATTCCGTGAAACTTGACATTTTTAACCAGTCACCCATTTGTATATTGAAATCATCAGTACCATGTGCCTGGGTCCTATCAGAGCCATCTGAAGCCTCAGTTAGAAACTTAGAAGCACCATAGCATGAGCAGAAGACAATGAGGGATTCCTCATTTTGGGGAAACTTTATCTCTTTCTCTCTGATGTTTTTCTATGGTTGATATTTGACAGCAGCCTTGACTAGGTATGCTCCGGGAAGCAGCTGTCAGTACTGGACATCTGGCAGCAGAGTTATGCATTGGCACTGAATCACATTCTCCACCCCCAGCCCAGCCCAGAATGCTCTGGAGGCCAAGGACAAATGCCTCTGCTCTTTCAGTGTTGCTGCAAAGCTATAATGTAGAGATGGGAAGGGAAAGATGTTGTTCCGTGGGCATCGTGACAGGCAGCCTGTGGGGTTCCATGTGCAGATGGAATTGGGTTGGTTGTGATATTTGACCTCACTCGAGAGTTATTTTATATCCAGCAGACAAGGATCAGATCCTCTTCCTTTATCCTTCCTAAGATGACACAGCAGAACCAGAGACTTGTAATGGAAATTTTTCTACCTGGGTAATTTTATGATTTCAGCAAAGATATAAACATCCTCATTTTTTTTTCCACAAGAGAATAAAAACTCTTAACCATATATCCAAGGAGGTTTTGCTGACTTTCAAGTTGAGGAGCATTCCCAGAAAGTTTCTGCTTGACAGTCTGAATCTTTTCAACCTATAAGCTGCTGCACTAGGTCACTGGCTTTTCATGTTACTGGAAGCAGGAGGGAGACCTTAAAAGTAATAAAATCCAAATAGAGGCCACTGGAGACTAGAAAATGGGTTTTCAGGGTGGTTGCACTCATTCAGTTTCAGTTGTGTGAAGTTTAAAGAGAAAACAATACAGGGAAGCTAGACAGAACTTGAACAGAAGAGGTATGGTTGATCTGAGAGAAATGACATGCAAAAGTCAGCCTGTATATGTGACCCCATGGAGAGGGGCATAAAAACTAGTGTTGTCAATAGACTCCTTCTCAGAGGGCACACATACTAAAACTCTTATACAATTCCCAACTTTTTTGAACCCAGGGATATTCTACCTTCAAACTACACTCCAACTCCTTTTATTTAATTTTTTACTTATTTTGAAACAAGATCTACTAAGGTTGCTGAGAATCTTGAGAATCTCTCTGTTTGCTGAGGTTGTCCTCAAACCTGTGATCTTCCTGTCTCATCCTCCTAAACACTAGTATTACACGCATGTGCCATCACACCAAGCATTACTTTCTTTTTTTATGTAGAAGGAGAGTTTTAGTGAGCATAAGACATTGTTTTAACTTGTTCTTCTTTTCTGAAAATATTGTGTGAAAAAGTACAAGTAAAAAAATAAAATAAAATAAAATGAAGAAAGAAAAAAATCAGAGCCTGATTGTCTTTAATTTTATAAGAAAATAAAAGCCCAAAAGTAAGCTGAGAAATGAGGGCACACATTTTTAGCTTGGTTTATGTTATTTTTCAGCTACATGCTATGACATTTGTAAATATAAAATAGCTTTCCTGGAAGGAGAAACAATAAAGAATTTGTATATATATTTAGGTAGCCAAATGTCTGGATCTCAAGAGCCACCCGTCAGATGACTCCCAAGCTCAATGAGGAAGCTGCAGATCTGAGGGTTTTATGTCACATGCCAAAAAGTCTCACAGCCTGCCTGTGCTCCAAGGATTTGGCCCTGGTCTATTCCCTTTACATGACATTTTGCTATCCGAGCACAGTGCTGGGAAAGAGTCAGGATATTCTTTTGACACTTAGAATTAGTAGCTAAAACGGCAAGAGAGGAGTTGGAAACCTTTGACTTAAGTCAGAAACCTTGGTCAGAAGAAGAGTTGGGAGTCGCAGGGGTTACACGCCCTCTCTACTCTTGGCTTCATGTAACCCGAACAGGAACAGAGTCTTGGCTCTTTTTTCCTCTGGCTTACTTCCTTTCTGGGGAGAGAAGTACTGACATTCAGAGATTTGGAGAAGGAGAACACTGAGCCTTTAATACTGCACTTTTGAACTTTCCACGGAACCCATAATCTTCTACTGTGTTAGGATCTGCTTTCTTAGAGTTTCTGCCTTCTAACAGAGTCATTTTGCCATACAGAATACAGAACAAAGACAGGAAACATATAAACTGGTTAGTATGGACTCAAGACACCCAGAAAGCTGCGGACAGTGCCTCATATCTGTAGTCCCAGTACTTAGGAAGCCGAGATGGGAAGATCACACATCTGGGGCAGCCTCAGCAACTTAGGGAGAATCCGAGCAACCTAGTGAGACCCTATTTCCAAATAAAAAATAAAATAGGACTGGAGATGTACTTTGGAGGTAGAATGCCCCTAGGATCAATCTCTAGCACCACACACACACATATAAAAATAGACACCTAGACCTAGAAAAAAATATATACATATATATTTAAGTTACTATTTTTATTTATATTGTTTTTATATATGGAATACTTATGTGAGTCTGGTATTATTAATATCAACATATATACATATATAGAGTATTATAATATTATATTATACTATTATTCATGTACTATTATTCTCTCTATATATAGATAGAGAGAGAATCTCTCTGTTTGCTGAGGTTGTCCTCAAACCTATATATGTGTAGAGAGAGAGAGAGAATGAATTTACTTTGAGTCTGGTCCTGTGTCATTAGCTTACTCTAGGGATATGCTTTCCTTTAATCATTTCATGTGCTCAATGCAATACTTACTGTGACTGTCATTCCCATTTTGAATAGGAAAGGAGAATTAATAGATAAAGGTCACCAGATCTGAAAGCTTTACTCAATTACTGCAATGCACTCCATGTAACTAGCACATGTATTTGGTGGAATTTTTGTCTACTGTACAATAATTATTTTGTTCATGTTGGCATCATTAAGTTTTGTGAGAACAAAGGACCCAAGGGTGGCTTTGGCTTCTGTTTCTTTTTCTCTCTGTTGTAGACACAGCCCCTGTCTGATGCAAAGATTGATTCCATTTATGGAACCTGGTTTGATCCAAGGCCTGAGTTTATTTTCGAGAATGGTGGGGAGGGAAAGCACCACTGTTTGTAGGAGGGTCCTCTCCATGGCTCACGTTTGCTGGATAGTTGTCTAAACATCTCTTGAAAGAAAAGTCCTATGTAGCTGTGTTTTGAACTTACGGGCCATCCATCGTTCTGCCATGAGAAATCTTTTAATCGGCACACACAACCCTGATGTGCTCCTGTAACTCAAGTCATGTTTGCATTATAAACAGAACAGTGTCTGGTGGGGTGTGAAAAACTCCAGCAGAAACCTCTTCCTTCCTGTTATCAGCCTGCTCTTTCAGAGGGTGCTGACAGCCTTACAGAGGCAAGAGCAGAGGACGCGGGCAAGCCCGTATTCGGTGGCTTTTTCCGTTGAGTGGTGTGTCAGGAGATTAGCTCAGCCTGATGTTGCATTTGCCTTTGGTACTGAGGCCCAGAGGTCTCAGGAGCAAACGCATAGTTGACACCTATTTATCTTTGTCAGGGGGTTGTCATGGGAGCAGAGGTGATATTGACTTCAGTGAAGTCCTTTGAGGAGACGAGCTGGGTAGGAACTGGATATATTTACTTGCTGCTATTTTCGCATCCATCTACTGTTTGCCAAAAGGTTAAGTTTCTCCCTCCTCTCTGTCAGTGCTTCCTAACCTTTTATATCCTGCGGTACATTTGGTAATACCAGAGGAGTGGAGGGGCAGCTGGTGGTAGTGTTGACAGAGGATACAGCAGAGATGTGTGCCTAGGTGCCCACTTGCTCCAGCTGAAAATAGATGTTCTTTTTCTTTTTCTAAAATTTCTTATATTGACAAATGGTTGAGAAATCGAAGTCTGGATATTTTTAATTAATTAATTAATTAATTAATGTGTTTATTTTGTGGTACTGGGGAATGAATCCAGGGGCAATCTACCTCTGATCTACACCCTCAGCTCTATTTTATTTTATTTTTTAATTTGGAAATAGGGTCTCACTAAGTTGCTGAAAGTCTTGCTAAATTGCTGAGGCGGGCCTCAAACCTGTGATCCTCCTGTCACAACCTCCCAAGTATTGAGATTACAGGTGTGTACCACTGTGCCCCACAAAGTCTGGGTATTTTAAAAGAATATACTCAGATCGTCAAGTTCAAAAGAACAGGTAAAGAAATGTGGTGGAAATACAAAAACATTTAATGGGATTCTAAAACAATAAAAGGAATAATAACAACCTAGAGAAATCTACTAGTAAAAACAACTAGAACCATGGAAATACAGTAATTTTTTGACTTATCACTAAGATTTTGTTTTGAAATTTGAAAACTCTAATATGACTTTATCCATTATTTTAACACACTACTGTCAAAAGTGAGAAATGTTGTATTTGATTGTTTTGTATCTCAAATTCCAAATTAGTAAATGAGCTTTCTAATGCTATACTCCATTAAATATGAATAAACATCCCCATTTTATAAAAGCAAATGCCCGATATAATTAAGATTTTTTCAAAGCACTCCAAGCTTAAGTACAAACACACACACACACACACACACACACACACACACACACACACGTTCGAACATAAAGTCATCTATCCCTATCAATTTTTATTTGCCTACTTTCAAAGTCTGAGTTCTGAACATGTGCTAAGCCCTGTGCTAAACATCTTTTTCTGGATCACATTTGTAATCCTCTGAGATGTTACTGTTTGAATCTCCATTTTACATATGAAGCCACCAAGACCTGGATACAACTAACTACTAGAGCCTCGCTCCTTGAGCTGCTTATTATTATTATTATTATTATTATTATTATTATTATTATTATTTGTTGGGGGCCTAGTCCAGCCAGCTAGACCTCGCCTCTAGATGGCGCCTGGCGGAGTGCCAGAAGTGGCTGCAGGTGATAACATCCTGGGGCTGCCCTACGCTAGAGCGCATGCACCAGCACACCAGGCTCGTGGCCAGCCCAGGTGAGAGCTGTATGAGGCCTCGTGGCTTAGGCCCTGTGCAGCTTTTAGAGCCTCCACCTCTCGCATGTGAGAGAGAGGCTGGCTGGGTTGTTGCTGGAGTGGGTTGCTGGAGAAGTTCTGGGAGGAGAGGTTGTTGATTGCTGGTGGTTGGTGGGTTGCTAGTGGAAGGTGGATTGCTGGAGAGAGGGGTTATTGGGAGTCTGTTGGAAAGACGGCTTCTGTGCTGTGATTGTTACTGCTTGGGTAGTGCCCTCGATCCCAGAGAGAGAGGTATAATAAAGAGAGGTTTGAATCAGCAACATTCAGGCATCGTCTTTTTGGGGCCTCACAGTTGAGGGTTCAGCCTGGGGTTCCTGATAATTATTATTATTATTATTTTGCGGTACTAGGGATTGAACTCAGGGGAGTTCTACCTCCAAGCTGCACCCCCAGCCCTATTTTTTTATTCTTTATTTTGAAACCAGGTCTCACTAAGTTGTGGAATGCCTCACTAGGTAGCTGAGGCTGGCCACGAACCCCGATCCTCCCGTCTCAGCCTCCCGAATGCTGGGATTACAAGCATGCGCCACCACGCTCAGCTTGAGCCTATTATTTTAATTACCACACAACTTTCCTTGCCAGCTAAAAGGACCCAACACTAACAATCACACAGATCTCACTGGCTGCACATGGTCATTTGTAGACACAGGAAAATGTTTAATATTTTTAATTCTCCTTTTTTAAAAAAATTCTATTTGGCTACGGAAAATCATATTTTTACCCATAATATCTCAATGATGACTTTTTTACAGTAACAAACTCCTGTCTGCCTGGTTAGGTTTAGAGACATGTAGATTTATAGGTATATAATTATCCAGCTAACTCAAAGGGTACAAAAGAAACAACGATGACCTTCCCAGGAAAAATAATAAAGTAGCATGAATAAGGGTAATGGGTTGACCTGTTAACATTTTATATGTACTTTTATGACTTCATCATAAGCAAGCTTCTCATCCAATCCAATCCACTCCAACAAAAACAGCAGTCACAAGAGAAATATCTTCTCCTGGAAGAAAATTGGCTTCCAAATGGGTAAGCAACGGCTTGGAACTTCCATAAGTCATCCGTAAGACTTCTTAGTCACGTTCTTTTCATTTGCTGCCAATTAATCTTTGTCATTAAAAGTCAGTTGCATCCAACGATCAGCTCATTACCTTTGAATTCCTCCAGGATGGGTCATGATTTTCAGCATTCAAATAAAAATAGACAAGTTTTATTTGGATGCATTGGCATTTATGATTCCGCTAACTACTCTGTACTCAATTAGCTGTCACTCAAAAGTTCAAACTTTTATCTTACAAAGCTTAACTTTATGTTCTGGAATTCAGAAAAAAAAAGTTTCATGCAAAAAATTGCATGCAGCAGGGGAGAAATTAAGGGTGGTGTTTCCCTGAGAACTTCGGTGCACATGAAGAGGTCCCTCTCAGTTCTCACCATCCATGTGCATGACTTCATTCTTACATTCGTTTTTTTTTGTTGTTGTTGTTTCTTGTACACTCTGCTCAATGAAGCCCTTTTCAGATATCCAGTTCACTTCTTTTTTTTTTTTTTTTTTTGCGGTACTGGGGATTGAACTCAGTGGCATTCTACCTCCGAGATATACCCTCAGCCCTATTTTTTATTCTTTTTTGAAACCGAGTCTCACTAAGTTGCGGAGTGCCTCACTAGGTAGCTGAGGCTGGCCTCGAACCCGGATCCTCCGGTCTCAGCCTCCCGAATGCTGGGATTACAAGCGTGCGCCACCACACCCGGCTCTCCAGTTCACTTCTAGCAAGGGTCATAACTAGCAATATATGAAAAATGATTGGAGGGAAGAGGGAAGGTATTTCAGCTAAATAACACAAAAGCTATTCAATTTTTTGTTTTGGTACTGGGGATTGAACCCAAGGGCATTCTACCTCTGAGCTACAGCCCCAGCCCTATTTTTTATTCATTATTTTGAAACAGGGTCTCACTAAGTTGCAGAGTGCCTCACTAGGTAGCTGAGGCTGGCCGCGAACCCAGATCCTCCAGTCTCAGCCTCCCAAATACTGGGATTACAAGCGTGCACCACCACGCATAGCTGTAGCTATTTTATTAACCTATTAAATACTGCAAGTCTCAGCTGCTCCTCACAACAGATAAAATTGTGGGCATAGCAGGTTCTATAGCTGCATAAATACCAAGCATTCTTTTAGACTCAGATGCATTTATATTTGACCCTTGAATCACTGAATGTTTTTTCTTTCTTTCTTTTTTTTGGGGGTAGCCACCTGGAGTTTTGGGCCACAATATATCAACAATTTTTGGATGAATCATGCTGTGGTCATTATAGGCCTTTCTGCTGACTGAATAACTGGACCTATTTTTCAGTTTCATTTTTAAAATAGTCGCTTAGCTATAGGTTAATGTGCACAATCTCTATTTTATTTATAGATGATGAATAAGGTATACATTAATAAAATATTCTGTAGGCAGGAACAAGAGAATGCCTATCTCATTGTCCAAGGGGACTGTATGTAAATGGCTAAGATTCTGGGCTCCTGAGTTTCTCTGCCTGGATTTTAACAATGGACTTGTTACCAGTTAGCTCTTTGTCTTAGTCCAAGTCAATGGAACTAAGCCCCAGTTTGCTCATCTAAAAACAGGGCTTTCTGTAAGGCTTAAAATATAAGTCATAAATAAGTCTTCGAGTGCAGCGCATGGTATTTGGTAATCACCCACTAAAGGTTGCTTCTTGTTTCTGTGATTATCTGTGGGAGGGCAGCAAGATGCCATGATGTCAGCACATCTTGCTGGTAGAGAGCTCAAAGCATTTTTCTTTTAGGGTAGATTAGTGGAAGAATTTCTTCTGAGAGTTTAAATTTCACATCCTGCATATAAAGCCCCCCAGCACACATTTCTAATCCCTACTCCCTCCCAACTCCTTCCCTGCACATCCTCCTCACCAGCCTTCTCTACCTACTTTCTTTTGGAGAGGAACATCATTCCCTTTTAAACCCAGTACACATCTCCACATCCTTCAAAGTCAGTTCAAACTTTGCTGCTGCTGCTGCTGATGGTGGTGGTGGTGGTACTAGGGATTGAACCCAGGGACATTCTACCTCCAGCCTATACCCCCAGCATTTTTCTTATTTTTTAAAACAGTGTCTCACTAGGTTGCCAAGAGTCTTGCTAAGTTGCTGAGGCTGTCTTCCAACCTGTGATCCTCCTGTCTTGGCCTTCTAAGTACTGGGATTACAGGTATGTGCCACCATGCTCAGCAGAATAATTAACTTTTCCATATATTCTGGTGGTGTATCTGAGTCCTAGGCTGACCCACTCAGCTACCATAGACTTAGTGGCTCAAAGCAACATATATTTATTATCTTACAGTTCTCTACATCAAAATCTGTCCCAGGTCTCACTCCGTTAAGAGGGAGGTACCACAGAGCCTCCTATGCTCCTCTCTATAGGGGTCAGGGCAAATCCCCTTTCTTGCTGATTCCAATATTTGGCAGAATTCATTTCCGTGCAATTGGATGATTGATGTTTGCCCTACCTTTCTGGCTGTTATCTGGATGCCATGTCTGGCTCCCTGAGTGCTCCCCTGGTCCTGCCCAAGACCTGTACAACTCAGAACACCAAGAAGACATTCAACTCTCCTCCTGTTGCCATGTTTAGATTCCTTCTCTGCCTTCCTTTTTCCATCTTAAGAGCCCACCAAGAGCCAGGTGTGGTCGTGTGTGCTTGTAATCCAAGTACTTGGGTGGCTGAGATAGGAAGATTGCAGTTTTGCAACCAGCTGCAGCAACTTGGTAAGACTCTCAGCAGGCTAGCGAGACCCTGTTTCAAAATATAAAATAAAAATTGGGCTGAGGGTGTAGCTTGGAGGTAGCACACTCCTGGGTTCAATCCCCAGTACCAAACACCAAACCAAATCAAAATAAGACAAAAACCTAGTAAAGTAATTCACAATCATCTCCCCGTCTCAAAACCTGTCACCTTCTTTGCATCTGTGAAGTCTTTTTGCTATATTAGGGCTTGAGAAGTTCTGATTAATCATTATTCTGCTTACCTAGGTAGTTTTATAAAGTCCATCTAAGATCTTAATTATACTTGGCCATATCTGAATTACATATGCTTTTTCAATGCATTAGTAGCAATGCCTGGCCACCCTGTCAAAATTCTGCAGGATAGGAAAGGACCAGAGGATTCATCATGGTTCTTCCCCAACCCTGAGCTGACCCTCCCCGGAGCTTTCAAAGCAAGAAGGTTGAGAAGATTCAGCAATCGGGTAGATTGCAGAGTCAGCAGCTCAGAAGTCTTCAAGCATTTAATTTTATATTCTAAGTAGTCACATTTATAAAGATTTTTTTAATTAAAAGAATAATCTAGGAGATTCTTTTTGGCACAAGCCCTTCCTTAGGCAAGTGCCATGAACTTGAAAATGTTGGACTGAGGTAAGTAACAGGTGTCACAATCTTGAAGCTAAATTTCAAGGTTTTTTATTGGTTTAGAAGAATTAGCTATCTTAACAGTGTTTATTAAAACCATGAATTGTGGCAACAGCAAAGGAGACAAAGTGTTCTCTGCATGACAGACATTTCTCCAGGGAAACATGTTTAAATGTCTTTTTGTTTACATAATTATTTTATGAGTGGGGTAATTACTTCATCTTAACCAGAGTGATCTTTTAAAACATTACAACCTGTCTTCTTAATATCATCTTCTGACATTCTCTCATAATTTTATCTCTATCCTGTAACTTTTAATACGTAAAACACTCTCTCTCTCTCTCTCTCTCTCTCTCTCTCTCTCTCTCTCTCTCTCTCTCTCTCTCAGTGGGAAGTAATTTTAAACCTTCACACAAATTGTTTTCTTTTTCTAAATGTTTTTTTCTTCTTATTCTCATTAGGCAAACTTCTAATTGTCTGTCAAAACCACACTCAAAAATTTTCACAAAGAAACCTTCCTTTATTTCTCTCATCCACAGAGAATGGGAAGCATTCTAGAACAGTTTGATATCCCCAGAAAACGGTACTGTATTCAACTTTTTAATTACTAAGTATGTCTGTGTAATCATTGGCTAAAAGTAACTACTACTAAATATATAAATCCACAAGGTTACACTTCAGGACTCTTTCTACAGAATATAATTCAAAAGAAGAGCTATTTCTCCTCCTTCTCCTCTTCCTTTTTCTTCTTCATCTTCTTTTTCATGATTAACATGCGTTGGTTTCATTTTTTAGGTTGCTCAAAATTTATAATGATTCTTTAGATTACAAGACCTGATTGACAACTTTGAATTTAGACAATTATTTTCTTCAATTGAAGAAAGAGCAACAACATTGCCCTGAAACCATTTTCTGCGGTACAAAATGAATATTAGATCTACCTAAATTTAGAATAGATTTGCACTACTTAACACAGAGCTAATACAAAACTAATGACAAATGTTCCATTTGACCCCACACATGTCTGCAGCATGTTGAATTCCACCTTCTGTGTACTGTAGAAGCGGAATGAGCCTTTGAAAAATACCATTTACTATTCTGTAGCCTATGGTAGGGAGAGTTTTATCATGATATTAGCTACCATTGATTTTGGTTTGAAATCTTAAAAAGGGAGAAGGGGCTTGGACCTATTACTCACATCTTATTTTGCATCTTCCAAGTAAAAAATATATCCACCATTTGCATTTTCAGTAAAATTTTTAAATTCCCTCATTAACTATTAGCAAACTTTGTATAAACACTGAAAGATGGCATGGACTGCAGGGTCACCATTCTGAAATCTATTTATTCACCTATTAGTCTCGGTAGAACGTTCTGTCCTGAGGCAAATCCTCAATATAATAAAATTGTTTAGGAATAAACAACTACCACTAGCCCGCACTTGGCAGCTGACTGTGGATCTCAATATTGTATTCTCCTGGAAACCAAAAAAAGAAAAATGATCTCAGAACGGCCTGTTGTTTTGGCAAGCAGTGAAATGCAATCGCATTTTTCCATATTGAGTAGCAGTTGGTGTTTTATAAATGGTTAATGCTGATGTGATTCCAAGAGGCATTAGAAATATTAGAGTCGGTAGCACCATTTGAGCTCAGCAATCCTGCACAGAACCAAGAGCTGGGCAGCGTCCACAGAGAGCATTTATTACGTAGCCGGGCACTTGAGAATGTTTCTGGAAGCAAAATGAGATGATGAGGAGGGGAATTATGGAGTAAGCAAATGCCAAAATAAGTATAAAGGAAATTATTCATTGGGAAAAACAAATGCATTGGGGTGTGGAGACATTTCTAACAATCTGTCCACCTATAAAAAGGAGCCCTATTCAGATTGTAAGAAAAACTAAAGGGTATTAACAACAGTGGTAGAAATAGAAGATACCAAATAGAAGTTTATACTTGATCCTGTGTGTGTGTGTGTGTATCAACATATATATCTTGTATATGTGCGTGTGTGTGTGTGTGTGTGTGTGTGTGTATGTGTGTATTGTGGTACTAGGAATTGAACCCAGGGAAATCCTACCTCCAAGCTACACCCCCAGCCCTATTTTATTTTATTTTGCTTGGAAATGCAAAATAGTTGCTGAGAGCCTTGCTAAGTTGCTAAAGCTGTCCTTGAACCTGCAGTCTTCCTGTGTTAATCTCCCAAGTACTGGGATTACAGGCCTGCACCACCACACCTGCTATATCCTATAATTTTTGAGTAATGAATCTTTATAATCGGGACTATTTTTTCTTTATGTCTTGTTGACTTGTTCTTTCTCCAGTCCCCCAAATACAGAGACAGGCTGAGCTGCCTACCTTGCCTTACCTCTCCTTTCATTGTTTTAGAAGTTCAATGGCTCTTAGAGCTTCATTGTCAAGTGTGCCAATATCCAGGTGGCTGCACAGAAATTTTCCTGGGATCTGAGCTTTCTCCACTGCACCGAATCTCCACATTGAACTGCCCATTTACCATCTGCACAATATATTCCCACCATTGTTTTTCTTCCCCATGGAATTTTTTTTTTAATTCTGGGCTTTCCCAACTAGCCTGTTTCCTTCAGACACTCATGCTCAAAGCATTAAAGTCTTTTTTTATTCCTTCCTTCCTTCTTACTTAAGGTAGCCTCCTGGCCTCCAGGATCTGTATAGGACCTCGTATTCTTCCTCACTTCTGTTCAATGTGTTTCATTCCCATCTCTCTAGCTTATTATCTAGGGCAGCTCTCTGATTATAGGTCTTCCAGGCTTCACTTTTACCCTACCATACTTTATTTAGACAGTACTACTTAAAAAAAAAAAGATAATTGCATAGGACACAAGCCCCCTATTAAAAGACTCTCACTGTTTCCACTTTCTTTGCAGGTTAAATCAAATGTGTACATCAAACTCTATCCTTATTCAATATTTTGGAGAAAGGGTTGTGAAATAATTCTTTACTTTGGTCACATGCTTCTTCCTGAAATAGTCTCCCCTAACTGTCTTCATTCACCAAAGTAGTACTCTTTTTCATAAGACACAGTTCAAGTCTGATAAAGGTCAATGGATTAATTCCATTAACACTAGTTAGAATGTCAAATCATTAAGAATGTAAACAATAATAAATGCTGTTGAGGAGGTGGGGAAATAGTAACTCTTTTGCACTGTTGGTGGGAATGCAAGTTAGTACAACCACTATGGCAATCGATATGGAGGTTCCTCAAACGACTAAGAAGGAAACTACCATATGTCCCAAATATGCCACTCTACTCCATCTTTCCAAAAGAATTAAAGTTAGAATACTGTAGTGAGGCATGCATATGCATGTTTATAGCAGCACAATTCACAATAGCCAAGTTATGCAGGCAAAGTGTGAAATAGATTTGAGAGTCTAACCATTATTTTATTTACAAGATGCTTCATGGAAAGAAGCTCCACCATGCAATGAAAGCGAACTGTGGGGAAAATAGGGCAGTTCTTTGCATCTGGGTGTGAGTGGTGGGTAACTTGCATAGTATTTCATGACTGGCAGATGGCAGATTTGAGCTCAAAGCCAAAATCCTTTGGCTCCTAATCGACATCTGTCTCTACCTTGTAATGTGACTGGAGACAACATAGCATGCTCGTTAAGTTCAGACCATGGCTATAATGAGGTCTGGAATTGAAACCTGAATCTCCTACTAATTAGCAATATGAAGTGGAATAAGTGGCTTAATAATTTTGCCTTCATTTCTCAATCTGTAAAATGGACCCAACAGGCTTATTCTGTGCTTAAAACAAAGAGATGCAGGTAAAATATTTTGCACAATGCATGCAATGAAGAAAGCCCTGGATGATGCAAGCAGTAGTAACTATAGCACTGTGACTTGAAGACATTTCTCTAACCACTAGAAGAATGGTGTCTCCAAACACCAGTGGCCTAATGGTGGAATGAGATACTTTTCAACTTCATGACCAAGATTATATCTATGCCTTACTGGACTAAGACTCAAGGGCTTCCTCTTCCTCTTCTAGATGTATTAACATCTCATTGTTTACTAAATGATGTTTTATATAACTCTAGGAATCAATGAACATCCTGCAAATCCACCGACTCATTTTATATTTGGTATCTATCCCTTGGGCAAACACTTTAAGTGGTATTTTCATGGTGGCTAGTAGTGTTTTGTTCCTATAGCTGACATTGGTTTTGTTCTGTCTCTCACTAGTCTGGACTGGACAACAGAGCTACAGCATGCACAGGATTCACAAAACACTACATATCAAAGAACATTACTGAGCCTGGAAAGCCCACAATTTAATTACTGGATTAACCAGATTATCCATCTCCTTGAAAACCAGCTGCCCAATTGCCAAATTATACCAACAGGGAAGAACAACATTCAGCTTTTGGATATATTCTAAGGAATTCCAAGTAATTAGCAGTAGGAAGTATATGAAATAGCTAATTATTTATTCTGAATTCCAACTGTCTCACCTTAAATCCTGTCCTTTACTGCTGAGGGGCCTTTAGCAAGTTATGATGCCTTTCTGTGCTGCTTTCTATTCCATTTTGACCTCATTGAATTACGGGAATACATAAGTGAAATGAGAGATATAAGTCATTCAGCTTAGTTTCTTTAATATAAATGCATAAAATCTAAATGCCACAATGCATTATTAATATTGCTGTTAAATTCTAATTTATCCAAAGGTGTACTTTCTGCAATAGCAGCTTCCATATTCTATATCTTATGACTTATGCTATACTCCCATTCTTTTCCATAAGTAGGATAAAAAGAATTTGGGGAGGGTCCAGGAGGGAAATCCCAGTCTACAGGGGGGCTGGGGTAAGGGATGGACTGAGGTCTTATTCAAGATATCTGTGACTAGGGATATTAGAATGGAGCTAAATGATTTTTTAAAAATCTGAGTTAGTGCATACAATACCAATTTGCAGCAGCTGCCAGGGATGGTATTTGAGCAAGTATCCACTGAAAAATGACTAGAATGTTCCTTCTCTTTCCATTAAGGGAATCTTGTTAAGTGAAGTGGATAACTCTTGAGAGTGTAACAAGACCTGGCAAATGAGGGCCTTTCTGGAGAATGCAATTGTGCTTTCTGGAGCTAGACCAGAGACACTCAATTATTTAGAGGGACTCTCGGGCACCCAGCCCATCACATCTTGGACAGTGCTTCAGAAGTCATGAGGTTGCCTATCTGAGCTGCTAAAAAGGGAGAAAGCTCTACTTCACCCCATGGCACCTCCAATTATCTGGTCTAGCCATTGCTTTAATTCTGTAAAGATACAAAGAGAGGGACATATTCATATGCAGAACTTACAGCGCTTTTCCTCATTGGAAATTTTCCTAATTTCTTTCTTTTTTTTTTTTTTTTTTGTTTTTTCCGGTACTGGGGATTGAACTCAGGGGCATTCTACCTCCGAGCTATACCCCCAGCCCTATTTTTTATTCTTTATTTTGAAACCGAGTCTCACTAAGTTGCGGAGTGCCTCACTAGGTAGCTGAGGCTGGCCGTGAACCCAGATCCTCCGGTCTCAGCCTCCCGAATGCTGGGATTACAAGCGTGCGCCACCACGCCCGGCTAATTTCTTTGTTTTTAAAAAAATTTTTTTGCTGCATCATAATAATATATATGTCTTTTTTAGGTACACGCTGGTACAGGTATACATGCACACATCTTTCATTTAACACTTCCCCAATTCCTGCCTTTTTGGTAAAATATATATAATGGTAATATTAATTGTGAGTAATGACATTTAGTTTGTATGTGCTTAAATTACAGAAACTAGGCCGAAGGATTTATATTCATGCTTTCAGGTATATATTCCATAATCCAATGAGGTTAAAAGGAGATAGAAAGCAACAATGCGGGGGATTACATTTATTGTCCACACCATGATGTACTACTGGCTAGAAATGTGATAGTACAAAGAAAAGAACATCAGCACTTCATCTGTCTGTTTTGGGTAGTCCTTGAAGCCTTTATTTAGGAGTTCACTTAAACTTATAACTATCTTTGAGATTTGCCAAGACCAGGAAGCCAAAAAATGGCAAGCCCAAACTTGAACCCTGGACTTCTGATTTTATTCTTTACTTTATTTATTTATTTAAAAATTAATCTTATTTTAAACATACTTTTATTGGTGCCTTGTAGTCTTATATCATAATGTAGTTCAAAGTGATAGGGACATATATGCACACAGCACTTAGTGAGTCCCACCCCCCCCCCCAGTTTCCTCCTCACACCTTCCTCTTCCTGTACAAGATATTAAGATTGGCATTGATAATTTCACATATGTAGGTAACATCAGTGGAAGTGTTTCCTTCATTAATTATCTCTCTCCTAAGCCTCCCCTAGGCTCCTCCATTGCTTCACTGGAGTTTCTCCTCTGTGACCTAAAGTCCCTCTTATATCTCAATTACTCCCTAGTTTCCACATATGAGAGAAAACTTATGACCCTTCCTTTTCTGTGACTGGCTAATCTCACTTAACATAATGGCTTGCAAGTCCATCCATTTTCCTGCAAATGACATGATTTTGTTCTTCTGTATTGCTGAGTAGAATTCTATTGTGTGTATATCACATAGTTTTTCAATACATTCATCTATTGATGGTCACCTAGGCTGATTCTGTGATTTGGTTATTGTAAATTGTGCTGCTATGAACATGGATATGCATGTATCACTATAATATTCTGATTTTAATTCCTTTGGAGAGATACCCAGGAGTGGTATAGCTGGATCATGTGGTGGATCCATGCCCAGTTTTCTGAGAAATCTCCATGATAGTCTTCATAGCGGCTGCACTAATTCACTCTGCCTCATAAAACCTCATTCCAACCAAGCCATTGATTTTCTGATTTTAAATTCATTTTGCCTCATGATACCTCATTATCCCCAAGCCATTGATTTTCATCATCCATAGAATCAATTTAAACAGCTTTAAAATACATAATTGGGTATTATTTTTCATTTGCTTACTAAACAATGTCTTATATGGCACCTGGTATGTGCCTGTTTCAATAATTTCTCCTTCCCAATTCCCCTGCTCACCACTACCTGCCAGCCATACACACCCTATTCACTTTTCCATTGCCTTTTCAGCAGGCTAGTCGTCCTGAAACCTCAGGGTGCGGAAAAGACCCTCTAACTACTTCTTACAATCCATATATCTGGAACTTAACTTTACTCCCTGGAGGGTGGGATCCAGGCAGGCCATCAGTTCATCCTGAGAAACTTGGCAGTGGGCCCCAGCCCTAATCACGGTTACACTCTCTGCAGCTCCATGCAGATTCTTGAGCCAACTACTTCAACATGATCATGGCTTTTGCCTTTCTGTGCTCCTGACCTCCAATGACACAAATCTCTAAACCTGAATCCTCCTCTCCCTCTCTCTTCTTTCCATAACCCAATCTCTTTCTTTACCCTTATCCCAATATCATGAGATGAAACATGACTAACAGATAAATTTAGACTTCATCAATTGCATGCAAAACTCTCCTAGGCCAGTGTCATGACTTATTAGTTATAGCTCATTTATTATTGGATTCTGAGTGTCATCTCTTCATGTGGAGACTCTAGTTCTCTGGGCCTACTTCAGTTCCCCATGAGCGGAATCATATCCTGAGGTTTCTTTTTGGGTTCCTTTGGAAGGTCCATGAAATATACAACTTTTTTTTTTTAATTGGTGCACTGTAATCATACATCTTTGTGAGGTACAAGCTTGTAAAGGCATACATGCACACATCTCTCATTTAACTCTTTCCCATTCCTGCCCCACTACTCCCCCCCTTCTCAAGTTCAGTTTAGTGATTGATTTTGATATGTTTGTAAAAGTACATCATATGCATTAGGGTGTCCCCCACCCCATCATCTTCAGTTAAGTCATCTTCTTTGCTCATTTAAGGTTTCTCCTTCTTTGTTTAGAGTCTCTCTTATGTCCCACTTTCTCCCCAGCTTCCGCATATTAAGGAGAGCATATGATTGATTTTTTACTTTTTGTGACTGACTAATGTCACTTAGCATAACGTTTTCCAGTTCCAGCCAAGATGTCCAACAACAAATGAATGGATTACAAAACGATGGGATGCGTACAACTTTTAATTATGTCACAACATGTTCAGTGATTCAAGAAATACTCAGCCTTGAACCTTGGGCTACCTCTAATCTTGGTTATAAAGATTATGCATGTATGAAAAAGTGCAAGACATTCTTTTTTTCAAAGAGGGGCAAAAACTTTGAAAACTTCCTGTTTTCCTCCATGAAGTTTAGATTATAGGTCCTGTCTGCACATTATTCCAGGTTAAATGGTGAAGGAGGAATAACATCTGATGGTCTAGAGCAGAGTAGGAAAACTACAGTTGATAACGATTAGTTGAATATTTCAAAATAACTAGTAGAGAAGACTTCAAATATCCCCAACATAAAAAAAGATAAAGTTCAGAGATGGTAGATATGCCAATTACCCTTATCTGATTGTTGCATATTTTAAACATGTATTGCAATGTCATGTTGTCTTCCATAAATATATACAACTACTAAGAGTCAATTAAAGAAAAATAAATGAAAAGTAAAAATGCATTAATTTTTTTGTGTATATGTGTGGTAAGAATTAAACCCAGGGGCATTCTACCACAGAGCTACACCCCCAGCCCTTTTTATTTTTATTTATTTATTTTTTGAAGTATGGTCTTGCTACATTGCTGAGGCTGTCCTTGAATCTGCTATCCTCCTGCCTCAGCATCCCAAGTACCTCTCCACAAGTGGTTGGTAAATTTATAAAAAGCCTTCAAACTGTGCCTTATTCTTTTCTATAATCTACCCTGACTGCCTTCCCTTCCCAAAGAAAGAGCAATCTAATGATTTTTCTCTTTATAGCAGTTTGGCTACATCCCCATATCTACACAATTGTGAAAATACACAATTACGTGTGACTCTCCTGAGCTCAAACCAGAGTGCATCAAAATGTCCACCACAATGTGTAAAAACTCCCTTTGATCTTATGAAGTAATGTGCACAGAAACATTTAATGGCTCCACTGTCTTAAACTCCATTCCTGTTTTAGGATATTTTCAGTTACTTCACTTTTTCTTATTGTGTGAACTTTTTATTAGCAAGTATTTCTTTCAAAAATAAAAAAAATGGAGACAGTTTTCAAAAGTCCTACTCAAACTGATTTAGTATGCAAGAAGGCTTCAATTCCATCCCCAAAGTTCATCATATAAGGCCTTAAGGAAACTAAACAAGACGTATGTGTAATAGCAAAACTTTAGGGGATTCTCAGTTATATTACTCTAAACCTAAGTAAGCTATACTGTCAAACAAATATCCTTCATTGAACAGTCCAAAACTTGAAGGAAGAATCTAGAGAAGTTGAGATATAAGTGATTTCAGGTTCAAGTGGTACAAGAAACAGCAATCTTCAACTAACTGATGGTTTTATCTGAAAGGAGCAATGAAGAACGTGTGCGGGTGAATCTAAACGGAGCCTCACTCCTGGCTGATTCCACTTTGTGCTCTCTGTACCTTTCTCCATGCTTTGCTGTCGCTCTTCCCCTCCACCTGGTGATGGTGAGAGCAGTCATATGAAGCCCAGCAATACAGTGAAAGAATCTCCTCTACACGTATCTATGCATGCTTTCAATAAAGGTAAGAGTGCCAAAATTTATGTCTGGTGTCATGCAAAACGATATGGAGACAGGCACACACACAGTTTTTACATGAATCCTGTGCC
>PVLC010022857.1:0-26240 GCA_004027655.1 Graphiurus murinus | reverse complement strand
AATCAAGACTACCTTGAGATTTCACCTAACTCCAATCAGAATGGCAACTATCAAGAACACAAACAACAACAAATGCTGGCGAGGGTGTGGAGAAGTGGGAACCCTAATACATTGTTGGTGGGATTGCAAATTAGTGCAACCACTTTGGAAAACAGTATGGAGGATCCTCAGACGAATGGGAATGATCCTACCATATGACTTCTAATATTTCTTAAGGAACTTTTAAACAATTTACTTCCAATTACCCCTTTCTCTAGCTTTGTTGTATTGCAATACATTTTGATTTTCATTCATTTTAAACCCACAGAATATATTATTTACTTTTTTCTTTAAAATTAATTAAATTTAAAGGAGATTTAATAAAAATATGTTAGATTTACTGACATTTGTCATATTAGCAGCTATTTATTCTTTGTATAGGCCCACTTTTGTGGTGAAAGACTTATCCTTCCTGAAAGATGTTTTAACATCTCTGTAGTCAGCAGTGTTGGTGGTTAATTCCTTTAGCTTACTTCTGCATACCTCTTTATTTACTAGAGATTAGGGGATGCAGATGAAACAATGTTCAAAGAAAAATTTACAACAAAGATAAATATTCCAATCTATGAACACAAATTTATTTATTTATGTATTTATGTATTTATGTATGTATGTATGAATGTATGTATGTATGTATGTATTTATTTATTTATTTTTGCAGTGCTGGGGATTGAACTCAGGGGCATTCTACTTCAGAGCTATACCCCAAGCTCTATGTTTTATTCTGAAACAGGGTCTCACTAAGTTGTGGAGTGCCTCGATAGGTAGCTGAGGCTGGCCGCGAACCCAGATTTTCCGGTCTTAGCCTCCCAAATGCTGGGATTACAAGCATGCGCCACCACACCTGGCGAATGAACACAAATTTAAAAAGAAGAAAGATATTTTATTGACCAGGTGTGGTGGTACATGACTGTAATCCAGTACTTAGGAGGCTGAGACAGGAGAATCCCAGGTTCAAGAATAGCACACTGTAACTTATTTCAAAACAAAAAGTAAAAAGGGCTAGGAGTGTAGCTCAGCAGTAGAATCCCCTGGGTTCAATCCTCAGTACCACAAAAATAATAAATATATAAATAGATACATGACATTCTTCTAATAACCTAATATTCTACATTAAGTACCTAGAAAAAAAGTCTAAATCTATACAAAGTAACAGAATAGAAAAATATCAGAGAAAGTAAATAAAATATACAATAGAAAAATAACAGAAAATCAATGCAACCAAAAGTTTTGTGTTTGAAAATAATCAATAAAATTGACAACATTTTAGCTATACTTGCCAACAAAAATAAGAGAAAACAAAAGTTAACAAAATCAGAAATGAAATATGGAATATCACTACAAATCTTACAGATAAAGAAAAGCAATAGGAACACAATAACTGTCTAATAAGTTAAACTGAACAAATTTCTAGAAACCCAAACTACCAAAGATAAATAAGCAGGAATAGAATATCTGTATAGACTAATAGCAAATAAAGAGATTAAATTAGTAATTTAAATACATTTCCATGGCTGGGTATTGTGGTATTGTGGCACATGCCTCTAATACCAGTATGTGGGATGCTGAGATAGGAGGATGGTAGGTTCGAGGCTAACCTCGGCAATTTAGCAAGATTCTCAACAACTTAGTGAGATTATTTTTCAAAATAGAAAATAAAAAAGCTTGGTGTAGAATACATCTAGATTCAATCTCCAGTGCCAAAAAAAGAAAAATTAATAAATGTAATTAGTAAGTTTGCAGAATACAAGATAATTATATAAAAATGTATTACTATTCACTAACAGTGAAAATTCCAAAAAATTTAGAAAACAGTTGCATTAATAAAATCTTCAAAGAAAAAATTGGTGTATAAATTTAAATAAAGAAATATAATGGGATTTTTACACTGAAAACAACAAAATATTGTTGAAAATCTTAATGAAGACACAATTAAAGGAAATGACTTTATGTTCATGGATTGGAAGAGTTAACATTGTTGACATTGTAGTACTCCTCAAATTGGTCTGTAGAGTCAATACAATACTTATCAAAATCCTAGTTGCCTTTTTTGCATAAATTGTCAAGCTAATTCTAAAATTAATATAGATGTTATAATATGTTAATCTAAAATTAACATAGTCCAAAGAAGAGAAGGAAGTTATAGGACTCATATGTCCTGATTTCACTTTTATAAAGTTACAGTAATCAAACATTTTTGTGCTGGCATAAAGGTAGGAATATAAATCAATGGAACAGATTTACAAGCCTATAAATATTTCCTTATATTTACGATAAATTGATTTTCACAAAGATACTAGGGCAATTGAGTGGGAAAGATGAGTCTTTTTTAAAAAAATGAGTCTGGGACAATAAGATATCTATGTGGAAAGTATAAAGTGGGTCCTCTTTTATCTAATGCAAAAATTAATTAAAAAATGGCTCTACAGCTAAATTTAAGAGATAAACTCTTTTAGATGAAAACATAGGAGGAAAGTTACATAGCATTGGATTAGGTGATTGTTTCTTAGGTGGGGCATTGAAAGCAGAAATAACAACAACAAAGAAATAAATTGTGCTATATCTGAATTAAAAATTAGTGTGCTAAAATTGATAAAATCAAAAGATAATATTACAACCCATAAAATGGAGAAAAGTGTTTTCAAATCATATGTCTGATAAGGACATGGTTTCAGAATATATAAAGAACACTTATAAGTCCACAATAAAAAGATAACACAATTATTAAATGGACAAAATGTTTGTACAAACATTTCTCCAAAAAAGATATATACATGGCCAAAAGCACATGAAAAGACACTCAACATTATTACCCATTAGGGAAATGAAACTCTAAACCATAATGAAATACAACTTTACACCTACTAGGATGGCTATAATAAAAAAGATAGAGGACAAAAGTGTTGCCAAGGATGTGGGAAAATGGAAATCCTTATATGTATGTGGCTTGTGGAGAATGTAAAATGGGGCAGTCACTTTGGAAACATTTTGGCAGTTTCTCAAAATGTTAAAAATTGAGTTACCATCTGACCCAGCAATTCCAGTCTTAGGTTATATACTCAAGAGAAATGAAAACATATATCCACACTAAATCCCATACACAGATATCTATAGCAGTGTTATTCAGAGTAGCTTTGAATGGAAACAACTTGAATGTCTATCAACCTATGAATGCATAAATGTGTTATAGCCACAAAATGGTATATTATTTTTTAATAAAAATGGATGAAATCATAATATGTGCTACAGCATGGATAAACATTTTTTTTTTTTGTAAAATTCCCTTTACATAAAGTGTCTACAATGAGAAAGTATAGAGAACACAATCAGCTTAAAGGTTGCCTAGGGATAGGATATAGGCTGGAGGAGCAAGATGGGGATAGGGTTTCTTTCTGGATTCATAAAAATTTTAAGCTTAGATTATGATGTTCATACAACTATATAATATGATAAAGTTATTTACTTGTACACTTTAAATGGGTGGCTTTCATGCTATGTGAATTCTATTTCAATAAAGCTATATCTTAAAAATGAGGAGAAAAGCTGAAATGTTTTTCAGAGTCACTTTTGTAAAAAGGAGATGCCATGGGAAGCCACGATAAAATTGAAATATTTTTTAAAAGTCTTCATTTCAACTTCATTATTTATTGTTTATTTATTGCTGGTAAGGAGTTTTTTTCCCATACTGGGGATTGAACCCACAGCCTTTTGTAGGTTAAGCAAGCTCTACCACTGACTACATACCCAGAAAAATGTTTGTTTGTTTATTTATTTATTTATTTATTTATTTATTTATTTATTTATTTATTTATTTAATTTTGCGGTACTGGGGATTGAACCCAGAGGCATTCTACCTCTGAGCTATACCCTCAGCCCTATTTTTATTTTGAAACAGGGTCTCACTAATTTGTAGAGGGCCTCACTCAGTACCTGAAGCTGGCTGAGAATCTGTGATTCTGTTTCAGCCTCTTGGAATTACTAGCGTGTGGCACCACGCCCAGCTTCCCAGAAAAATATTTTAAATCAATGATTATAGTCTTCTCTTTCTGACTTTCAAAATCTCTATAAAGAAATTTGCTATCACTCCTATCTTTGTTGTTCTGTGTAATGTATTTTTATTTTTTCCAGCTTCATTCAACATGATTTAATTTGGTTTAATCAATTATAATTGCTTTGATTTGATATTCTTCCCTATGGGGCTCATTAAGCCTCTTGCATCTGTGGACTTAAGAGTTTTCATCAAATATGATAAACTTCCACCATATTTCTTCAAATACTTTTTTCCACTCCCTGTTTTTTCCTTTTAGGATCCAAATTTTAATTATTATATACTGCCTGAAATTGTCTGAGAGTTCAGTGGTGATCGGTTTTTTAGTATTTTTTCCTTGTTAAGTTGTTTTATCTGGTACTGGGGATTGAACCGAGGGAAATTCTACCTGTGAGCTCACCTCTGACCCTATTTTATTTTTTTTTATTTCAAAACAGAGTCTCATTAAGTTTATGAGGGTCTCATTAAGTTGCAGAGGCTGGTATTGAACCTGCAATCCTCCTCTTTCAGCCTCCCAAGTACTAAGATTACAGGTGTGTGCCACCAGGCCCAGCTACTAAATTTTATTTTAAATAGTTTCTAATGCTTTCTCTTCACATTCAGTAATCTTTTTATGTGAGTCTTCAGTCTGCTTTTATTTCCATCAAAATCTGTTTTCAATGCAGACATAGTGATCATTTCAAAAGTTTGGATTTGGGTCTTTTTTTTAGATACTCCAGGCTTAAAGTTATTATTTTCACTCTTTCATCTATATTCTTGGACATTTGGAATATAGTTGTAATTTCTGCTTTCATGTTTCTGTCTACTAATTATTTATAGATGTTACTTTTATGTCTGTTTCTATTGATTTTTCTTATTACATATTGTATTTTCCAGCTTCTTTTCATGCATATGTGTATATTTTTAAAATATAAAATTCACTGTAAATTTTATCAGTTTAGTACTGAGCTTTCAAAAAATCATTTAAATTTTCTTGTGCCTTTTTATGGTATATAAATAAGGTACTTATAAACAGCTTTATTCTTTAAAATTTTGATTTGGTGTTTTGTTAAGCAAAACCAAAGAAGCCTTTAGTCTTAGGCTAATTTGACCTACTCTGAAACAATACCCAATAATTATGAACTGTCAAGTTTTTCATTCTGGTTAGTAGAAACATAAGTATTCTATTACTTTAAGAAACTTAATGTGAGATCTATCATCAAAAATATGGTAAGTGTATATTATTATTGACTCTAATACATAAGTTCTCTAGAACTTATTCATGTTACTTCATTGAAACTTTTGGTTTGTTGATTGATAGTAACTCCCATTTCCTCTCCTCTCAGCCCCTGACAACCATTATTCAACGTGTGTGTGTGTGTGTGTGTGTGTGTGTGTGTGTGTGTGTGAGAGAGAGAGAGAGAGAGAGAGAGAGAGAGAGAGAGAGAGAGAGAGAGAGAGAGAGAGACAGGCAATTGAACCCAGGGGCATTCTATCTCTGAACTGTAAACCCAGATTATTTGACTATGAAATAAATTTCATATTTCTTAAAACAGACAATCTGATCATAATACTCGGTTCTCATTCTTTTCAGTGCTCGTTTGCATTTCCTGCTATAGTCAGATCAGTACACTTCTCCTACCTTAACCAGACCACAGTCTTTCATGCCTAGCTACTATTCTTCATAATGGTCAATTTACTTGAAATCTCATTTCATCATTCACTTCTCTGAAGAATTCATGTTTTAAGATACTACATTCTTTTTATCCTCATAATCCCTTAAGTAGAAAAAAAGTCCTTACTATGTTCCAAACTCCTTGTTTACACCACCAAAGTGGATTATAATTACTGATTAAGTCTCATTTCCTCCTCAATAGACTGTGCAGCCCTTGAGGATATTTCTTCTCTGTCTTCCAGCACCAAGGAGTTCTGAATGCACAGTATACCTTTATTTTGACTCAGTAATTGTTTATTAATGCATGCTTATTTAAGATATTTATCCCATGGAATTATAGAGGACTGCCACAGTTCCTTAACAGTTGGATCATGATCAAGGCTTGGTCTGGTGGAATCTTGCAAGGCAGATGCTTCCAAGAAAGGATACGTGCCATATCCTGCTTTACATTATAGTATATCCTGGGAACATTGGGTACTGCAAGTCTTGTTTTTACACTTATTATTAAAGAAAGTTTCTTAAAAAAACAGGTGATGGCCAGTCGGATAACAACCTCTTGATGTTAGCTAAAAAAACAGTGCCTTCAGACAAACAGGCCAGTCGGATAACAACCTCTTGACGTTAGCTAAAAAAACAGTGTCTTCAGACAAACAACATAAAAGTTCTCTGATCACTTACAAACATTAGTCAGAAAGCAGGCTTTGCAAGGTAATTCAGATATAGTTACTAATCAACCTATGTTCTCCCTCAGCACACAGATATAGAAAACAAATAGCTAAGCCAAAGAGATTTAGATCTACAATCATATCTATGGGTAAAGAAGGCTATAAGAATGTGGGTATCTAGTACCCCTTTATAGGGTCAAAGCACAGACAGTCTTTACCAACTCCCACAGTGTCTCTCTAGAGCTTCACAGGACACATTAATAAAGACAGACTATAGTTGACAAAAACAAGAGGTGATTTACAAAAAACTCCCCAGCTTAAACCAATGTATACAGGCCTATTCCTCGTTAATCTTTAGCACTGCTTTGTATCAGAGTCAAAATAAAATCATTATATACTGATGTAAAAACCTTCAGAAAAACAAAACAAGTTTGCTATCGTCAAACTGTCAGATGACCTGTCCATAAACTTCCCTGTTCTGTGTGTTTCATTGCTGTATGAAAAGTATAAAAACAGCTGCTTGTGAACAATAAAGTAGAAATGCTTCATCTCTACATTTGGTGTGCATATTCTCATGACCTCGTCTCTTTCCCCACCTGTCGACCGACCCCTGACTCCTGCTAGGGCTGGGCCTCGGCAGAGGACATTTACTAAGTCTTTTTGGTCTTTACCCTTAAAAGAAACATCTTCATAGGATGGATCTAGCTTCAGGTTTCATACATGTTCCTTACTAAACCTGCATCTTTTGGCAAGTTACTTAATTTTTCTCATCCTAAGTTTTTCTCTATAACTTGGGTAACACACAAACATTACTGATTTTTTTAAAGCCCACTTAGGCCACATGTGGGGGCACATGCCTATAATGCCAGTGCTTTAGAGTCTGAGACAGGAGGATTACATGTTTGAGGCAAGTCTCAGCAACTTAGTGAGACTCTATTTCAAAATAAAAAAGTATAAAAGGTTGAGGGTATAGCTAAGAGGTAGAACACTCCTGGGTTCAATCCTTAGTACAAAAACACTAACAATTAAATAATGTTAAAACATATGTTTGGCATAATCTGGCAAACAATAAATGCTAAATTAATACAGATTCTTCTTTTATTCAGGAATACATCTAATCAAAGGTGGTTCTTAGAATTAAAGAAAAAGATAGCCAGGTGAAGTGGCACCTGCCTGTAATCCCAGTACTTGGGAGGCTGAGACAGGAAGATCGCAGATTTGTGGCCAACTTTGGCAACTTAGAGAGACCCTGTTTCGAAAAATTTCTAGGGGTGTATCTCAGTGGTAAAGAGCTCCTGATTTCAATCCCCAGTATTCTCCCCGCCACACATACACAAAGAATAAACAGCAAGCTGAATTAATGAAGGACTCTTCAAATACAGAACAGTTCTAGGCACTATACTAATCACTCCAAACTCAACCTCTATTTTCCAGCTCTTCCCCCTCAAAACAGTTATCTCTAAAAACATAATAAATTGATAATTCTTCCGTGAACACTACAAAACCTTTTCAGATAGAGTGATCAGAATATTTACCCTTGCCTTGTTTTGACTTCTGAGCCTGTGCTTGTAAGTAGAATTTAAGACGTATGTCTTGTTGTAGGGCTGGAAGGGCATGCATGTGAATTATGGAACACTGCATGTTGTTTCTTAGTTATCGATACAAGTAATATGGCAAATCTCAAAGCTTCAGAATGTTTGCAGGAAAATCTGTGTGGGTTGCTATGGTGTGGTATTTTTAGGGGTTTCTGAAACATGGCGACAGTGGTTATGGATTACATTTTGTAGGTTGTTTATTTTGTACATTTTAGTCATCTCCCTTTGAGCTGAAAATGAATGTTTATCTTTATAAACTTCTGGGCTTTTTTTTTATAACTTGAAATATTTATTTCTATGATGAGAAACAATGGATTTGAAATTCAATATCCTTCTGTCTGTTAAAGCTTATTTTTGTTCTCAGATTTTCTGATACAAGTTTTCAGCTGTCATAAAATGTGTTCCATCTTTTTCATCTTCTGAATGAAAATTGTTAAATTATTTCAAGCTGCTTGGTAATTAAAAATAATTTGTTTACCAATTTGGACACAGTTGATTCATCCCAGAGCTTTCTTGAAATCAAATAATATAAACCACCTAACAGGTTTTTTAGCCAAAGGGATATAAAGGAAAATCAGATTAAATTGTTGAAGTATTCAGAAATTCTAGCTGAGCTTCTGGAAGCTGAGAGAGTTGCTTAATAAAACAATGCTAAGTTCATTTAAAGATTGAAGGTTTTTTTTTTTTGTTTTTTTTTTTTGTTTTTTTTTTGCGGTACTGGGGATGGAACCTGGGGGCATTCTACCTCCGAGCTATAGCCCCAGCCCTACGTTTTATTCTTTATTTTGAAACAAGTTCTCACTAAGTTGCGGAGGGCACTAAGCAGCTGAGGCTAGCTTCGAACCTGGATCCTCCAGTCTCAGCCTCCCAAATGCTGGCATTACAAGTGTGTGCCACCATGCCTGGCTTTGAAGTAAGTATTTGAGGTATGAAATTGATATGAAATATGAACATTCCACATTACAATGTGAGGGAACCTCTTCCAAAGAAATTTTTGGCTCTAGATCTGCTCTTTGAGGCAGTTTCTAAGACATTAAAATATTTTTCCTGATAAGAGTGTCTTTACCTGGGGAACTTGGGCCACCTGGTATTGTTTATTCTAACAGTGTGAATTATATTGGATGTCTTGGTCCAGGTGGTATCAATTTGATTTCTGGAGGGGCTGGAAACTGAATAACAGGTCAGCTGTGTAGGCAGTTAGCCCTCCTTACATGACCAACCTCCCTCCAATAAAACCCTGGACTCCAGGGCTCAAGTGAGTTCCCCTGACTGGAAATACTTCATTCAAATCCATCACTGTTGCCCAAAGCAAGTGCTGTCTGTGGGACTCCACTGGGAGGGAACAATTGGAAGCTTGCATCTGTAATCTCCTGGACTCTGACTATGCACATCTTTGCTTTGTTGACTCAAGTCTGTATGCTTTTGCTATGACAAATTGTTTTTGGATATCTGTGCATCCTTTTAGACAATTATTGAAACTTAAGATAATCTGAGGGACCTCCTGACCTGTCTTGAACTTGTAATCTCCAACAGCAACCGGTCATTCTTCCTTTTACAAATTCTGCTTTATTATTCTGCAAGAAACTTTAAAATTTTTAACAACGAACTTCTCTGAGGGCTCAATGTTGTATTTCTAGCACCACAGACCAGTACATGACAGAGAGAAGACAGTCAGAAAGTATTTATTAAGTGGCTGGAGATGTAGCTCAGAGTGCTTAGCACGGTCAAGGCCCTGGGTTCGATTCCTAGCACCATGAAAAAGAAAAAAAAAAAAAGAATTGTTTGTTGAGTGAATTGATGACAAGCTTATCTATCTTTATCCTATTGAATTCCTTCTGTGCTAAGTAATGAATCTTCAGATATTGTCTAATATCGTCTCTTTTATACATTCTCCTAAACCTAGTCTAATTAATTTTGGAGGGTCTTTATCAATAGCCTGGTTATCAATATTGTTAAATAGTAAATTCCTATAAGACATATTACTTGACCTATCAGTGGTGCTTGTAAGAGTTAATCATTCCCTAGTTCTTGAAAGCCTTTCTTCCTACTTTGTTTATACAGAAAGTCCTGGTTTTCTATCTACCTTTTGGCTGATATTTGTTGATCGTTTGTTGGTTCTTTTCCTGTCCTCTATTCTCTAAATACTGGAAGATATCAGATTCAGCTCTTGTAACTCTTGTTTATTTTTAAAGACATATCTGTATCCATGGTGATCTCATTCATTTTTAAAAATCTTACATATTATATGTATGCTGATTATGTAATACTTTGTATCTCCATCACAGACTTCTACCCTAAACCCTGGACTCATATATCTAACCACTTAATATCTTCACTTAGATATCTGATAGGCAAGCCAAACTTAAACTCTAATTTAAATGCTCAAATATTTAGTACCTCAAACTGACATACTTATGCCCCTCCACAATATTTTCTTCTCTAAATGTCTTCCATCTCAATAGAAATTACAGACTTTTCCCTCCACAACAGAATATAAACTCTACAATGGCAGGATCTGTACCTTCAGTACTTAAAACAAAGCCTAGCACTTAGAGCTCACTTAATAAGTTGTTACTGAGTAATTGCTGTATAATCTATTTTAAAATACAAGAAGGCAGGAAGACAATGAAATGCAAATCTTAAGGGAGACAGAGAAAACCAATAGATAGTGGTTCTGGAACAAATTAGAAAGCAACAATTTTTTAATTTGAAGTCAAAATACATCTGTGTATCATTAAGAACAATCTATTTGTTAAATTTAACTGGAAACATTTGTATTAAAGTATATAATATATGTGTATATATATGAAAAATTTTTACCAGTGAGTGAGCTGAATAGATGTAAAGTAGAAATAACCATTAAAATGTGAAATAAACATAGCTTTAAAGACCCAAACTAACATTTGCCAGCATAATGAGTTAGTCAAGCATTGTAATCTATGAAATAATATTTCTCTACTTGAAAGATTGATATAATCATTTATAAATATACATGGCAATTAAATGAGATGTTATTTATTAGTGCTTGACAATATAGTCAATGTGCAATAATGTTAGTTGTCAATATCTCTGAATTGGGAGTACATGTGTGATAATAGCTTACAAAACAATGTCAATTAATACAATTAAAGACAGTTTGTGCCTCAAGATATCATTAACTTAGAATAAATGAATAAGTCTATAAAAACTATATAGACTTGAAGGTGAAAGAAACTATATCTCTTCTAAAAAACTTTATTTTTGAGAGAAACTAAAATCTTGAGAATTTAGGTAACTCATGGTAGATCAGATGTGCAATCCAAGCCTTCTGAGTTCTAATGAAGTCTTCCTTGCAATCACAATAAACATCAGAGGACGGAAAAACAAGTTTTATAAAAAATGTCCACATTAAAGGCTGAACTCTGCCCCAGTAGTCTTTAAGGTATGAGTTTGAATCATTAGTGATGTTACAGCTACTAAGTATTTGGAGAGGACTTTTTGAAAACTGGTGAGTAGAAATAGTCCAGGACACGAATACCTCCATCTCCCCTTTTCTTTTATTTGGACAGACTGATGTGATAGTAAAAGAGAATTCATCCCAGTAAGAAAATCTACCTGAGCATGAACTGAAGAGCAGCATACTTCAAGGTTGGTAACTGTGAAATAATCACAAGCCTGGGAACAGGCTGAGCCAGGAAGCGGAGAGCAAACTATTTCCAATTTCTGAGAACTACATTTATCTTATAATGACCACAGTTGTCTCAGTGTCATTTCACTTAAAAGATGGTACCTTCGCTGAATGGAGTTGGGGGAGGTAAAGCCAGCCACAGAGACCAGCAATCATCATTGCCTTGTAATTTTGTAAGCAGGTTAACTGGTCAGGTTGTTCCTTTGGATTTGGCTACTTTAAAAATGGAAAGAAATAGAAGATAACTATAGAGCTATTGCCAACTGCCTTGGAAATGGTACAGTCAATCTACGCTTTTGTACTTAGCAGAAACACCAATGGTGTCACCTCAGGGGTGGGGAAGGCTTATTGTTTAGGTGTAATCAGTACGTTCTGAGGATTGTCTGAAATGCGCATTCTTCTCTTAAGAAAATGAAAGTATTCTAAAAAGCTCTCTTGTCTTATTTCAATAAAAATGTTTCATTTTTGTGACAATATTATCTTATTATTTATATGAATATGTGTATCTAGGCTACCAAGTTCTTAAACTCTTCATTCACTTAAAATGAAACTTATAAAGATGGAAAATATCGCCACCAAAGGATATATTCCAGACCCTCTCCAATCCTACCACATGCTCTCAAACCCAAAATAATACTCTGGAATAAAAAACACATAACAAATGTACACAATCGGAATGAATTATTAATTTTACAATGTGAATTATTGGAAATTGCTGCCAATAGCTATAGGGGAAAAGAACTATACTGCTCTACAATTTGGCATCAAGTGGGATGGCCCTGTGCTTTCCATTAACTAAGAGAAGCCATACACATTTATGTAGAGGATGCAAGAGGGGGAGCATATATACATTTGTGTGCATTGCCTATTTAGCTGCGATTGGATTTGATATCTGCTTTATTCTATGGGATAATTTGTTATTCCTTATTTTGAAAAGCAGAATGAAAGAGAAGATAATATATAGCAATGATTTTATTGGTTTTTTTTCTAGTAATGTGTTTTTCAAGTGTTTGATTTGATGTCCCTGTTTTTGTAGTATGTAATCCCAATGAGAGGCTTCTTCATGTATATAGCTCCACTAGCATTTGACAGAAACTTATAAGTATTCATTGTAAAGGAGAATACTGGATAAAAATCACATCAGTTTAGACAATTGCTATTAAAAAGTATGTTGCTATTGTATCTCACCCCCCTTTGTTCTGGTCTCTGTGTCATTTGCTAATTCCCATGACTCATTTTTTAAGTGATACATTGAGTCTTCAGGGATTTAACCATTCCACATTTAAGTTAGCATTTAAATAAATATGCTGGGTAGTATTTTCATAAGATTTCACACCAAATGTTATAACTTGCACTCCACACAGGATCGCCACTAGGTGGCAGAAGGCAGGCTGTGAATATCAGGAGGTGGCTAGTTAAAACAATAAAAAATGACAGGATTTATTACACAACAATTTGCTGATTGCTTTCTATGTACTTCTGTGTACAACAGAAATACTATTTTCTTCTTCTCCTCAAGGTTGTTTTAACTCAATAACCTGTCAAACCATCCAAGGAAAGGTCAGGTTCTAAAGCCTAATTGTGACCCCTATAAGCCCTGTGACCTATATATAGTAATTGTTTGATTTCATTAAACCTCAGTTTCGTAACTTGAACATGGTGATAATTCAGTTTTGCTGAAAAAGAGAAATAATTTGTCCAAAAATCTATATAAAAGTGCTTGAGACTTTATCTGGCATATAGTAGATACATGTGTTTGCTAATTTGCTTTTCCTAGAACAGAGTGCAAATGATGTATCGCAAAGCTCTTGAGCCCATGGAATCTAGGATCAGGGAGAAGTAGATGAGGTAAAGAAATAAGCTTTATTCCATTCACTCATGAATTTTTTTTAGGTGGAGAAAAGGACTTGGGAAATCGTTCTCTCTCTGGGAGCTAATGATAAATAATCAAGGTAACATCCAAAGTATTTTAATCAGTTATATAACTTTGAGGCCTGGGTGTGGGAATTTGTTTTGAGTCAGTAACTGAAGAAGAAATGTATTCCCATTCTTTAGGTTTATCTTGCATGACAAGTTTTCACATGCAGCTTGTATAGCTCATTTTCAGAAAATGTTCTCTCTTCGATTGATTTGAACCAGCAAATGATTTGTTAAAATTATTTGAAATAGCTCAAGCAAGTGCTTCTATAAAGGAGAGTAGAGCCTGTATTCATAAGAAGGCTGTTACTGTAACTAAGCAAGCAGCTTAAGTCCACCAGAAAAAAAAAAGAGAATGGAAGAAGGAAGAATGATGTTACCCCATCTGTGGCCCCTTCTCAGTAAGAATGAACTTACAAGATCATCTCCACTCATCTATAGCTACGTGAAGTCTGTATGCATGTAAGGCACAATGATACCAAAAAATGGTTACTTTTTCATTGAATAGGTTCTTGCTTTTAATCTTCTTTTTTATTATTTTATTTTATTTTAGTACTAGGGATTGAGTCCAGGGGCATTCTATCTCTGAACTATACCCCTAGTCCTTTGTATTTTTTTATTATTTAAACACAAGGTCTTACTAACTTGTCAAGATTAACCTCAAACCTGCAATTCTCCTGTCTCAGGCTCCAAAGTACTGGGATTATAGGAGTGTACTAACATGTCTCACTTTGTATCATCTATCTATCTATCTATCTATCTATCTATCTATCTATCTATCTATCATCACCTATCTATATCTATCATCTATCCTCAAGAAGTAGAGCTTCAATATATACATTTTTGTTATTTATATCTCATAAATTTGAAAAAGAAAATAATAATTAATATAGATTTCAGAACAGCTCAGAATGGCTTATTATTTACCACTGAATTATTATATACCTTAGTTCTCCGGCCCTTTGGCCATCCTTCCCACAGGTAATTTTTTCACAGCTCCCTTTATCATGGGTGCCATGTTTATTGGATCCTTCTTCTCTCTTTCGATCCTATGTAAAATTGTAAATATCTGATATTTGTCATTCAGAGCAGTTTACTGGTTTGTGGTGCTATTAGTCATCTCCACTAAATAGCATCTTTCTGATTATTTTATTAAATGAACAACTATTTACCCCTGGTAATTATACTCATCACCTAGAAAGCAACTCAACAATAATTATATTTTTAACAGTTATTTTTGATTTCTGATATAAAAGTTACATATAGGAAAGCATAAATAGTTCTCATTGCACATTATAGATTGTAGATTCAGTTTTTATTCAAAACCCAAGTTGTAAGGAGATAATTTAACTAGGTGGAGAATAAGAAAAATTCATAATCATCTTAGCGCTTTAAGTAGAGCATGTTACAAGGTTTGCCAAATCTCATAATTATTATTGTCATTGAAAGTCTTTTTCTATGTCCTTCATAGTAAGTTTTGTGCATAAAAAATAAAATTTGTAACTACTTTATCATTTGAAATTACAATTTATATTCAAATTCAGAAGTCTATTGATCTATTCACTTTTAGTTTTGACTTATAAATGCTATTATTCTTTTAATAAATCTATCAAATTTTAATAATCACCTTAAGTCAGCCCTTATAGCAATCAAATTTTCTTAAAATCTTAAACTGCTTTTATATATTTAATATAATCAATGCTTATTTTTAAGTGCTTTAAATGCCTAAAAAATAAAACCATTCTAAGTGCTTAAATAAGTTTAATAAATCTAGTTGACTAAACAAGTGTAATAATGCTTATCTTCCAATAATATTATCAAGTGTAGTCATTATTTTACCTTTCACATTAAATCGAAACATTCTACTTAAATATTTTAATTATAAACATAACATTAGAATACTTGATACTCTAAATTTAATTATCTATTAAACAATTGTATTTATAATTATATATATGTATGTACACAATATTTATATATGGATATAAATTTATATTTATGTGTATAAAAACTTCTTAAGCTTAACACAAAAATATTAAAACTACCAGTTCCATTCCTTTAAATTTTTTTTATCTTTTTATTTTTTGTGGTGCTAGGTATTGAACTCAGGGGCATTCTAACTCTGAACTATAGACCCAGCCCTATTTGATTTTTTATTTTGAAAAAAGTTCTCACTGAAGTTGCAGAGGGTGGCCTCCAACCTGCGATCATCCTGTCTCAGTCTCCTAAGTACTGAGATTACAGGAATATAGGAACCACTGCACCAGACTTATTTTATTTTACTGGTGCATTGTTGTCACACATTGTAATCAAATCCAAAGTGATACCTTTATATATGCACACAACATCTCTTGGTGTGTTTCCCTTATTTTTAACATTTTATAATCCAATTAAATCATTAAGATTTAACAGAAATTTCCCATCAAGGAAACATTAATATAATTTAAAGCAATTCAGATTTATTTTCTCAAGGCTTTTGAGTTTATTATGCCAAATCTAGTAGAGGTTGCACATTTTCTAAAGATTTTAAAGGTTACTTGAAATCTGGATGTTTTCTCAGATTGATGAAGAATATGTAGAGACATCACCTATAATTTCAATGTATCAACTCTAAGTTTATATTCTCCCAATAATGTTTTTAATGTGATTGTATTGGTGCATTATGGTCTCATATAATAATGTAAATCTTGTTGACAATGACATACATGTACACAGCACTTGGTGCCCTCCCTTTCTCCCCGTTTCCCTCCTTCCCAATACAGAGATTGACATTGGTATTTTCACGTATGTACACCTGGTTGATGGTAGTATATCAATATTTTTTTAGCCTCTATCTCCTTTATTTATATTAGCTAATAAATATTTCACAAGTATCACTTAACCCTCTAACCATCCCTAGCTCTTTACTTATACAATGTATTCAACTAGCCTATTTTTAAAATTTATTTTAATTTATTTTTAAAATTGGTGCATTGTAGTCATACATCTTTGTTAGGTACAAGCTGATAAAGGCATACATGCACATATTTCTCATTTAATCCTTCCCCAATTCCCACCCCACTCCCTTGCCCTCCCTCCATCTCAAGTTCAGTTCAGTGATTGATATATTCGTGAAAGTATATCATGTGCATTAGGGTGTTCCCCCTACCCCCATCATCTTCCATTAAGTCAAATTCTTTGCTCACCTAAGATTTCTCCTTCTTCATCTAGAGTAGCTCTTATGTCCCATTTTCTCCCTAGCTTCCACATATTAGGGAAAGGACATGATTATTTACTTTTTGTGACTGACTAATCTCACTTAACATAATATTTTCCAGTTCCATCCATTTCCCTGCAAATGACATGATTTTGTTCTTCTTTATGGCTGAGTAAAATTCCATTGTGTACATATCCCATAGTTTTGTAATCCATTCATCTGTTGATGGACATCTTGGCTGGTTCCATAGTTTGGCAATTGTAACTTGTGCAGCTATAAACATAGATACACAAGCATCGGTCTGATAGTTTGGTTTCCATTCTTTTGGGTAGATACCCAGAAGTGGTATTGCTGGATCATATGGTAGGTTCATTCCCATTTGTCTGAGGATCCTCCATATTCTTTTCCAAAGTGGTTGCACTAATTTGCAATCCCACCAACAATGTATTAGGGTTCCAACTTCTCCATACCCTCACCAGCATTTGTTGCTGTTTGTGTTCTTGATGATTGCCATTCTGATTGGAGTTTGGTGAAATATCAAGGTAGTTTTGATTTGCATCTCTCTGGTTGCTAATGATGTTGAACAAATCCTCATACATGTATTGGCCATTTATATTTCTTCTTTTGTGAAGTGTCTATTTAGATCATTTTCCCATTTTTTGATTGGGTTATTTGTTTTCTTAGCTGTGATTTTCTTGAGTTCTCTCTATATCATAGATATTAGTCTTCTATCGGAAGAGTAGCTGGCAAAAAATTTTCTCCCACTCTTTGGGCTCTCTGTTGAGGTTCTTGATAGTTTCCTTTGCTGCACAGAAGCTCTTCAGTTTAATGCAATCCCATGTATTGATCTTCCTTTGAGTTGCTTGTGCTTTTGGGGTCTTGTTGAGAAAGTTTTTACCTGTGCCTATGTGTTGTAGTGTTGGTCCTATGCCCTCTTCAAGTAGCTGCAAAGAATCTGGCCTGATTTCCAGGTCTTTGATCCACTTGAGTTGACTCTTGTGCAAGGTGAGAAGGTGGGGTTTATTTCCATTTTCCTTCATATGGTTAACCAGTTTTGCCAACACCATTTGTTAAAGAGGCTATCTTTTTTCCAGTGTATATTTTTGGCTCCTTTGTCAAAAATCAGTTGACTGTAAGCACGTGGGTCTGTCTCTGAAACTTCTATTCTGCTCCATTGGTCTATGTGTCTGTTTTTATGCCAATACCATGCTGTTTTTATTATTGTGGTTTTGTAGTAGAGTTTGAAGTCAGGTATTGTGATACCTCC
Organism: Graphiurus murinus; assembly: GCA_004027655.1. Lineage (NCBI taxonomy): Eukaryota > Metazoa > Chordata > Mammalia > Rodentia > Gliridae > Graphiurus > Graphiurus murinus. Next base: position 8,192 of record PVLC010022857.1, on the reverse strand, counting down.
TGCATGGTTCTTGTTGCTAAGAACTATTTTGGCTATTCTGGGCTTTTTTAAACTAGCCTATTTTTTAAACTGTTGATTTCATTTGAAATTACTCCCATCTGACAGAATCATAAGTCAGGATTATTAAAATTATTTTTACTTGATTCTTTGTATCTTATGGATTAGTCTTATGTTTTGTCAGGATACTCAACCATGACAATGACTATAACAAGTTAAAAATGTATTTTATTAATGCTTTCTCCTAGTGAGTTTATATTGAACCAAAGATATATACCTACTAAATAAAATAATATCTTAACCACACATATTTATATGTATGTCTCAGTTTGGAACAAGATTTTTATAGTTTACTAAGATTTAATATTTTGTACAATATCTTTAATTTCCTTGTGCATGGTTTCATTGATTTATATTAATATCTAATTTTAAACTATTTACTGGGTAAATGTAAAATTCACCACAGTATCTCCAACATTTTTCTTTTTTGTTTTATTTAAAAATGTTATATATACTTGTTAAACTTACTGTACAATTTTCTAAGAAAAAACTTGAGAATTATATACTGATAATCAGTATTTTTCAAATTTTCTTTTGTTCTATTCTGTGTGAACATTAAATTTTTATGTATTCAAACTATTATTATTTCATACATTCCACATGTTCTATTAATTTGTTTAAACTTTATTGATTTATTGAATTTGAATAGTTAGATTTTTATACTCTTTTTGGTATTTTTTTCTAATACTAAAAGTACTCCCAAATGGAAATAGTCATACTTCTTCTGATATATGAAAATACCTGTTTACAAAAAGATTTCAAGCCAGGCATGGTGGTGCATGCTTGTAATCCCAGTACATGGGAGGCAGAGGCAGGAGGATAGCAGGTTTGCAGCGGCCTCAGCAAGTTAGTGAGGCCCTTTGCCACTTAGTGAGACCTTGTTTCAAAAAAAATATCAAAGAATGAAGAAATTCCTTTGGGCTTCAAAAGTACTAGATTCTTTTAGCAAGTAATTTTAACTCCCCCTCCTAGATAATTGTATTTTATATATTTCAGGTAGTTGAATTTACATTTTATATTGCTACTGTAAAGAAAAGAAATTGGTTTTGTTCCCTATGAACTCAGATATGCTTTTCCTCATTTATTTATTTATGTATTAGTCACTTTATAAAATACATGGCAGACTCTACTGAAGACATCAAGATAAAACATGTTCCTTCTGCTCAAAGAACCTACAAGTTTCTTAAAAGAGATCATGTTAAACAGACAAATAAATAATATTAACTAAAGCATAAGATATTTTTGATATAGAACTCATGAAACAGAGGAAAAATAGAATAATAGATACTGCAGAATCAGTTAATTTTGTTTAGCCTTTTTTTCATGTTGGTGGATAATATGAAAATTAGTGGACAATTTACCCATTTGTTTATTTGTTAAATATGTTTTGAATTCTATGTTTCAGAAATTGTTTAGACCAGGGATACAGAATGAATAGGAAAACTCTTGCCTTTAAGATTTTATCCAAAGGAAGACAGGCAGACAGATCTCTGAGTATGGTGTTGAGTTGGGGTAGATTCTGTGGAGGAAGAAATGATGGAAGTCTTGACTGAAGAACACAGAGTTCTAGGACCCACCCTTCACTGCTACCAGTGATGATGTGAGAGCCAAGGAAAGAGAGATCTTTATTTGGACCATGTTGGGAACACTGAATTCCCTATTGAAAATACTGTGTATGACAGCAAAGAGGTTGAAAGAAGTAATCTTATCTATATGATTCAAATTATACTCAGCAGTATACTTGGATTTTCACTGACATTTCATTGGTGAAGATGAACTCTGACTTACTCAACTCAGACTTTTAAAATAATAGATTAGTGATCAAATGTCTTTCATGATTTCACTTAAATTTAAAAATTGCCTAGAGTAAATGAGAATTTCCCTTTGGAATTATATCTTTTTAAAAAATGTTTATCACTTATCTTGGCCCCTCTACCCATCTGTCATGCTATGACAAAGCCATCTTCTTTGTCCCTAGTATTGATCCTGTCATTACTTTTGTGTTCTTAAACCACTTGATAATTATTTTTTGCCATCCTACAAAATAATTCTAATATACCATTCTGAAAACCAAGGAATCTAACTAACAGGGTTCATGTAACTTCATTTTCTGATAGCCTTTGCCTGTAGTTTCCCAATGTATAGCCATGTTTTACCATACATAACATTTTCTGCTCTAAATTTTTAACTTTTATGGCTTGAAAAATACAACATATTTATGTCCTCTGGAGATTTTTAATGCATAACTTCATATGAATAACTCTGGAACCTGGAAGCTGGGTACAGTGGTACAGATTTGTAATCTAAATACATGAGAGGCTGAGACAGAAGTTTTGCAGGTTTGAGACAAGCCTCAGAAACTTAGAGAAACACTCAGCAACTTAACCATGTTTCAAAATTTTAAAAAATGGCAGGAAGTTTAGTTCAGATATAGCATGTCCCTGGGTTCAATGCCCAAAAACACACAAAAGAAAAATCTCCAGATAGTTTTACTATAAATATATGGATTAAATACTATTGAGCTAAAGTTTTTCCTAAATTATTTGATTCAGAGCCCACCACTTCCTATTTCCAAATACTTCTTAATAATAGAGCATAGCAATATTATTCTGCAAAATATACAAGAAATATTGACTTGCACAATGATATGTGTTCCGCTGATATATCTTTATGATATATATGGTTTATAGAAGTGAAAATTATAACAATAAACTTGGCACAAAAGATCAACATATTTTAGGCACTTTATAATTAAATAAAAACTGCTCAAGTTTTGTGGTAGGTGCAATCATATAAGTAATTCTTTATCTATTTGTGTGTTGTTCAGTATTTTTGGGTTTACCAAATAAAACTCCCAGTGTTTCTCTGTATAATATATTAAAAAGGCAAAGTCATGGTCATCTTACTATAGTGGTTCTCCAACAGTAGCCTGCATTAGAGTCACCCAGAAGCCTTGTTACAATACAGGATGCTGAGGCCCACTGCAAAGTCTATCATTTAATAAAGTCTCAAAATTTATATTTGTAAGAAGTTTCCGAGTGTCGACAGTGGTTATGGTACAGAGGCCACATATTGAGAACTGCCATCTTAAAGCAGTACATACAAAGTCATTCAATAGACATTGATGCAATTTTTTAAAATGTGCCAGAAATCAATGAGAAGAATATTACATCAGGAGCTATCCTATATATTTTTATTTTCCTAATTCTTACTTTCTCTGTCTCTTTACTCTCTGTATGTCAGAGTGGGGTGTGGGGGTTGGTTTTGATAGCCTCATATTAGTCCCAAGGAAAACAATCCCCAAAGAGACAGAAGAAACATTAACTATTAGATAATAGTTCAAGGAGGATTTCTTTATTAGGGAATGATTTACAAAGGTGTGTGATTAATACTATGATCTGAAACTTAGTAGAAGCGAAGTTAGTGCCAAAGCAATGAAGTGAGGTAGAGGATACTGGAACATGGAGACACAGAGTTGTTTAGAAGTTCCGTCAAATTCTATTAAGGAATTCAACCAGCTCCAGGTGCCTTTACGAGACAGCAACCAGTCCCTCCTGATTGCCAATGGCCAAACCCTCAAAGAAGCCATTGGTTACTGGAACCCATGGATGTACTTCATGTGTTTGCTTCCTAGAGCATCACTTGATAGAAAATAATGTATTCACTAGATCAGTGGTTCCATACTACTTACTAGAGATTATTAAATTTCTCTAACAAACATGCTGCATCCAGCATCACTGGATTACTACTTGGGAAAGTTTGTAGTAATTCACTCCATTTGTGATTAAGCATCCAGTTTTGCAGGGGGTGAGACTGGTGTATGCAGTGGTAATATTGTAGGGACCACCATTTCTGCATTGTGCAATTACTTTAGGGTGACATGAGTCACCGTGTTTATTCTAGGAACATGCAGAATTGATTGTGATTTACTACACTGATGGAGAAGGAATATTTTCAGAGCTTCTATGTAGCATCAACCACTAGAACTGCTCTTATAGGTACAGAAACTCATGTCAAAATTTCACCAATCACAAGTAAATATAATAAAATTATTTATTCAGTGATTAGAAAAATAACCATGAGGTGATTTTTTTTAACATTGTTGATCCTCTGTGCACTGGATCTAAGCCAGGACTCCACTGCCTGCCTGCATATGACCTTATTCTAACATGGGCTTTGATGGTGCCTTTGAATCCTGGGTCTCTGGGTCTAACATCCTGGAATGACTTGGGTATTCATCCTTTCCCATAGTATGATTACCTGATCGAATGGCCATTTATCCCTTTTTCGAGGGGGCAGGGGAATCATTACTGGATAAAATTGCAGGGTGCTAACTTGGGCCTTGATGGTGCCTTTGGTTTCTGGAACCTTGTGTCTAACAGCCCTTGGAAAGGCGTGGGCATTCATCTTTTCCCATAGTGTAATTACCTGAACAAATGGTCACATATCCCTTTTTGGAAGTAATAGAGGAATCATTACTGGGTATATCTGCAGGGTTTTTCCTCCAATTATAGCTTTTTTTCTCCCAGTGGGTTCCAAATCATAACAAGAAACTGGAAAAAAAAAAAAAACATCATTATTGGAATGGCCACTTCAAGCTTCTATATTATACATCCTTAATTTAATTTTATTGTATCAATGAAGCAATCTATTTTTGGCTGCTATTCTTTCTTGACTTAAGAACCTTGTTCTATCATCCATCTCCTTGACTTTCTTTGAGTCAGGAACTTCTGACAGCTTTCCAAGTGTGTGCAAGTTCAACTCCTCATAGGTTAAAAGGAAAAAAGTTAAAAACACAAATAATGTTACTCTTTTAAATATGTGTCCTATGGCCTTGCAAACTAAAGTACTGGAAAGTATACTTGATGGATGAGTCTCCACCTTACAGTGCTCTCAATCAAAGGTGCTCTCAAATAAGCCTAGTGAAAGTTTCCATTAGGAATTCTCATACAGAGCAAACCTTGATGTGGCATTAAATCATCAGTTTGAATTTAAGTGTTCATAAATCTCTGAAGCATTTTCTGGAAATCTATTGGCTCAATTAGATGGTGAATTAACTAAGCAAAGTCCATCATCTAAAATTAGATGTGGAAGTAAAATCCAGATCAAAAAATAAGATGAACTTCCATGTGCCTTTTCTATCATGTATTTTAAAATTTTTTCCAGATGGTGAAAAAAATTAATACAGGTAAAAATTGTTCCTTAGAGAGAAATTTTCTATATTTTTCTTTGGTACTGGGAATTGAACCAAGAGGCCTTCTACCTTGAGCTGTAGCCCAGATCCTTTTTTATTTTGAAACAGGGTCTCACTAAGTTGCTGAGGGTCTACCTAAATTGCTGAGGCCCTCTCATATCAGCCTCCCAAATACTGGGATTATAGTATAGTGCTTAGCTAAAAATTTTCTTTGTAAACACAAAATGCTAACAATAACTATAAAATACATCATATAATTCTAAATTGAATATGTTACCCAGTAGAGTACACACTCTATTAAATGCTAGTATCAACGAACAAAAGCAAAACAAAACTGAGTTTGATCCAAGCTCCTGCTATGTGATCTTTAACCTATTTCATTTCAACGAGCCTCAGTTTCCTCATTTGGAAAATGAGAATAACAAATATAAGGGTACAATACAATACAATATAGGGGTAAAATACAATTGTTTCTGACACATAGAAAATGCTCTGTAAGAAGATGCTGATATTTAGCATAGAAGCTGAGAGTGGAGACTTGAGAGTCCAGCTGCCAAGGTTTACATCCTGGCTCTTCTGTTCACCATCTGTATGACTTTCGGCAAAAACTTAATGTCTATGTAATTCATTTTCCTCTTCTGCAAAATGATTATGGTATGCTGTTTTCATGAGGTAGCCACATAAAACATGAAGCATCGTCCCTGGAGGGCAATAAGTTTGTTATTTGCAGGCTATGCTGGCAGTGCACTGGTGGCCTCACAAGACCCAGGTGCTGCCTGTGCTTCCCAGCCCTCTGCATCACGCTGAGATCCAGCTAGTTGCTGTTAGCAGACACTGTCTTTCTGACCATAACACCTCTTTGGATAGGTTGTTTGCGTTTATTTTTTAAAAATATTTTAGATAGGGTTAATCTACAACTTGAAATATCTTAGTTCCCTGCTAGGAAACTAAAATCAAGTGGTAGGAGTTATGTACAAATATATTTCCATATGATTTTCTATTCTCAGCTTCTTTTTGACCCTCAAGTCCCCTTACTTTTCCTTAAGACATCATATGCACATATGACTATTCCACTATGAATCTCACTGTAATATACAATGACAGTCCAGCAATAAGAAATAAATAAGATTGCACATCTGTAATCTTGGTACTTGGAAGACTGAGATAAGAGGATCGTAGAGCCAAGCTCAACATCATGGTGAGACTTTCAGCAACTCAGTGACACCCAGTTTCAAAAAAAATAAATAAAACAGGTCTGGAGATATCGCTCAAAAGTAAAACACACCCAGTTTCAATTCTCAATATCATAAACAAAAAACAAAAAATAAACTATACAAAATAAGATGTCTACTAGGAATTTGAAGGGATCCCGACTGACCAGGCTATCTCTCTAAAACATATTTTTTGGTGAGTCTGTCCCCAATATACTACCACTTCAAGAGTTTTTTTTTCTTCCATTACTACTGAGCAGTCACCAACCAAGCCATGGCTGCAGAAAGCTATGGACAGAGCATTTATGAAGTGGGAGGCAGAATTGGAAACACTCAGGCTTCGATCAAGCTCTTTTACAATTTTGTGCAGAGCTTTTCCCATCACACCATGATCATTCCCTAACTCTTGAAAAGTTATCTTTTCTTTGATGGACTTTTTAAAAATGCCAATAGGAATAGACAGACAGATATTGTATCTGGTCAATTTTCTGGGATGACTATTATATATGTGACATGGTTTTGGAACAGTTAAATATGCCATATAACCTATTATAATTCTTCAAACTAGCAGATTTATTATAGGGTGATGGCTGAATGGAATCTTGTAATCAGCTGGAGTAAATATGATAATTGACTTGTTGGGGCAGTGCAACCCAATAGCAATTGGGTAAGACACATAAGCAGGAGAATCTATCATAGTGAGTAAAGAGAGTGTGTTTGGCGGCCGAGAGATCTGAATTAAAGTCAGTTTGCTACTCAGAATATATATAACCTGTGAAAGATTTACTAATCTCTTTAATGTTAAGTTTCTCATCTGTGGAATGGGGAAATAAATAGCAATCTCTAAATACTGTACTGAGCATTAAATTAATTGATTCTTACTGCAATGTTTGGTATATGGTGAATACTCAGAATGAATGAAAAAGGTTTTTTATTATTTCTATGAAAGCATGAGAATATTAAATCTAAGAATAATGAATGTCATCAGTGAAATAACCCAAAGAGATCACTTAGTCCAATCTATATTCAGAAAAAAGTATTTTTATTACTATTATAATTATTATTTCCATTTGGAGTATGAAGCAACTGGACTCCAAAGATGGTGAAAATTGGTCACATAACTGTAGATAGAAAGAGTAGACTTGATCCAAGTCACTTGTCCTTTAATGTAACCTACCTACTCCTTTCTTCCTTAATCCCTCCCTGCCTTCCTCCCTCCCTCCTTTTTTTCTTTCTTCATCTTTCATACTAGGCATTGAACCTAGTGACAGTCTACCACTGAGCTATACTCTAGCCCTTCTTATTATTTATTTTGAGACATAGTCTCACGAAATTGCCAAGGTTGATCTCCAACTTGTGATCCTCCTGTCTCAGACACCCAGTATGGGGTTATAGGCATGAGCCACTGTGCCTAGATTAATGTAATGATTCTTGATTTCAGTTTATTATGTAAATGAGGTTTTATTTACCATTGGTAAACACTGGCAGCATATACCAGTTAACTGTTGCAAGATTACTGAAATGGATTTTTAAGTAGATATCAAGTTTCTAATGTGCCTATTTCAGTACCACTTTTTTTCCAGAAGTTTTGTTCTCCAAACAGAAAATCAGAAAGATGGCATTAGTGATACAGATCTAGCATTGTTACTCTTTATAGATTTTAGACGCTGCATCTTCTAATACTCAATAGCAACCCTTTAAGTAACGTCAAATGTCACTGGGCCAATTCT
>PVLC010022856.1:0-26278 GCA_004027655.1 Graphiurus murinus | reverse complement strand
ATTTTTTTTTTTTTTTTTTTTTTTTTTTTTTGCGGTACTAGGGATTGAACTCAGGAGCATTCTACCTCCAAGCTATACCCCCAGCCCTATTTTTTATTCTTTATTTTGAAACCGGGTCTCACTAAGTTTCGGAGTGCCTCACTAGGTAGCTGAGGCTGGCCTCGAACCCGGATCCTCCGGTCTCAGCCTCCCGAATGCTGGGATTACAAGCGTGCGCCACCACGCCCGGCCCCAGCCCTATTTTTTATTCTTTATTTTGAAACAGGGTCTCACTAAGTTGCGGAGGGCCTCACTAAGCAGCTTTGGCTGGCCTCGAACCCAGATCCTCCGGTCTCAGCCTCCCAAATACTGGGATTACAAGCATGCGCCGCAATGCCCGGCTTTAATTATTCTTCCTCTGAGTGAACATTCAAAGAAAATGAGATGAGCATGCCAAAGAGACACCTGCACACCTACGTTTATAGACTTAATCACACAGCTAAGCTATGGAGTCAGCCTAGATGCCCATCGACAGATTAATGGATTAAAAAAAATTATGCTATATATATACACAGTGGAACATTATCTATAAAGAATAAAAAATCCTGTCATTTGCTGCAGAATGGATGGGACTAGATGGCACGATGTTAAGTGAAATAGGCCAGACACAGAAAGACAAGTCCTGCATTTTTCTCTCTTATATGTGGAAGCTGCGAACCTGAAAGAGCAATGGTTATCACTAGAGCCTGGGAAGGGGTGTGTGTGTGTTTGTGTGTGTGTGTGTGTGTGTGTGTGTGTAATGGGTGTGCTGGAAAAAGGAGTTTGGATTTGCTCAGTGCATACTGTATGCATGTATCTAAATGGCCCACTGAACCCCATTAATAAGTACAATGATGATGTGTTAATAAAAATAAATGAGTTAACCTAATATATACATATACACACACACAGAGAAAGTGCTATATTTATTATTTGAATTGATTCAAAGACTATCTACCCTTTAGGTCATATTTCCCAGTAACCAATTCAAATTCTGTGCCATGCATAAGCATAAAGAATGGCTTTGGATTTTCATTAAAAATCTGGCTTATGAGGCTTTTCTTTGTAAATTGTGTTATTCCTACTTTCAAAGGTTTTCATTAGCTAATATTTCAAATTAATTCCAAAAGTTAAAATATGTCTTTTAAGATATTCACTGAAGTCAAAGTTCTTTATAAAAACAAGTGTAAAAACCAGAGAAATGTTCATTATTCTTTACTCTTCAACTTTCATCTTTTGAAGATAATGTGTTATATATGGTGAACATCAGATGTTTAACAGCGCTTTTCTCAATGATAATCAATATACATGGGTACTATTACTTTGTATTTTTAATGTTTTTGACTTATTATCTCACTTTATTATCCATTAAATTACTATTGATCTTTCCCCTTCCCTCCCTCCCTCCCTTCCTTCCTTCCTTCCTTCCTTCCTTCCTTTCCTTGTTTTAGGTAGTAGGGATTAAACCCAGGGACATTCCACATCTGAGCTATACTCCAGTCCTTCTTATTTGTTTTTATTTTGAAACAGGTTCTTACTAAATTGCTAAAACATGAGACCCTCCTTTCTTAGTTTCCCAAGTACTGGAATTATAGGTGTGCTTCACCACGCCTGTTTGATATTCTCATTTCTTAAATCTGTTGCACATGTTTGGATATTCTAGTATCATACTTCAGAAAGATTTCTAGTAAGCCAACATTTTAAATCATTTCCACTGTCATCTACTGTGGAGGAAATATTCCTATTTATCTAAATATTGGACGATAATATACTTTTTAAGAAACCATGGCAATGGTTGATATAAGAAAAAAAAAGTTTTGTCTTTGTTAAATACTATTCACTGTTTGATTTTAATGAGCCTCTTTTTTTTAAGTTTTGATAACTATGATAAATGTATGCAAATGTGTTAAAGTCATCTTCTATGTCCTTTAAATTAAGAATCTAAATGCTTCTAATAACAAATATGACTTTTAGCCAAAGATAATCTTGAAGATTGGTATATATAATAGCAATAACTATATGATTTTTGTCTTTGAAATTAGAATATAAAAGCTAATTGCTAAAGTTTCTTTCTCAACTTAAATTAATTTTGGTATAAAATGAAATATTAACTTTTATACCATGTTTAGCCAATGGAAATTGTAATTATTAATTTGAATTAGGTTTTGTTTTTACTAGAAAACATTATTATACTGTCAGGAAAAAGTAGTGGCTATGTTCTAGGGCCCTCATTTTAAAAGTATAATAATCCAGTTTATTTCATACTTCTTATTCAATTTGATGGTTTTGTGAATATAATCTTTTTATTTTCTAATGGACAAGGTGGAGTTATTACTGTTGTTTCTGAATTGTGATTTTGACATGAATATTTCTTTTCTTCATTCTTGTATTGTTAAGTACCTAAATTTTTACTTATTAAAAATATGAAGATTTAGATATTTATCTGACCTGTTCAACTTGTAGAATTGACAAGCATAATTTTCTTGTTCATCTTCCTTGATGTGAAAAGTATTTAAATATGCATTAAGTAAAGAACACATAATATACTTTTCATGAATTCTTGGGTCTTGTTTGACAGAAGACTATTTACTTTTACAGTTTTAAGATTATAAAAATTTAACTAACTCACCTCTTTGAAGATTTGCTCTTTCTTTTATTTTCTGCTTCTTTTCTTCTGATCTTGTCATTTATTTTTATTTCTATAATAACTTTTTGACTTGTATAGTTTCAATTATATTAAAAATCATCAAATTCAACATTTACAGAGCCTGAATTCCTAGTTAAAATATAAATGAAAGGAAATGTATGTAAACTGGATTTTCAATAAATTTTTATCCTAAAATAATTATTAAAAATGAAACAAAGAATATAAATAATTTTAGTGCACCATAATTTTAAGCCAAATGATTCATGTAAAGTGAAAATGCTTTATTTACATTTTTGAAATTTAGCACTTTAAAGGAGCATTATAATAAAAACTATTAATTGTAGAATTCATTGTCTGTCTAGTGGTTAATGTAGAACATCTGTTTCACACTTTGAATAGATTTGCATAGATTTGTACAATACATATAAGTTTGAGAATGATCTAAATTGTTTAACATTACAGAAGTTCTTTAGCTTCCATGTGCAACTCTGGTGAACACCTCATCAGTTCATGAATACCTCCAGGCCCACTAACTGAAGTGGGAAGAGAATAAGGAAGGGCTACCTAGCTCTACTCGAAGTGATGTTTCATCATTCAGGAATCCATCACATTTATGCTATGAGACAGAAAGAACATGACACATTAATTAATGTCTTTTCTCTTCTTTAAGTGCTTCCCTGCTCAAAACCTCTCTGGACTCTGAGGCAGAGTCCATCTTCAACGTCAGCTCTGATATAACCCACAAACCTTCAGAGAATTTGAACGCTGATGCCTTTTATTTCAAGACAGGAGACAAGAGATATGAAGAAGCACTTCCCTGGGGCCTGAACTGTGATACTAAGGGTGATGAGCAGCCGTGGGCCAGCATTAAAAGCCAGACTTGAGAGTAGAAGCATCCTGTCTTTTTAATAAACTTACATCTCTGTGTGTTGGAGACAAGTTTTAATAAACTTACATCTCTGTGTGTTAGAGACAAGCAAGTCTCTGTAAAATCCTCTTGCCCTGTTCTTACATAAGTGTTTTAGTGTTGGGGTATGGCCGAGGTAGTAAACGGGATTACTTTTCAGTATATACTCCATCCTACTGAATTTTTTAATCACATGAATATGTAGCCAATTTAAAAATACACGCAATTTATGATGGACTTTCCTGGAAACACCCTAAAACAAGAACTATTTTTATGTAGTTTCATGGGACATGGTCTCAGCAAACATTGTTAGAGATGCAGGAAAATAAAACAGGATACGGAAGGAAGCTAATAAAGTGTACCATTAACAAACAGCCCCTGTGAACCACAAGAGCATAATCCCATGAGGAATTCTAGCCTGCTGCATGCAGAGGCAGAGCTGGACTACAGCATGCAGAGCAAGCCCCAGGCCAGGACTCTCCAGTACTGGTGGTAGCACAGTCAGTGGGCATACTCCACAACAGTGTGTTTTGGGGGAATATGAACAAAATGCTGGCCCACACATCTGTAACCCCAGCAATCTGGGAAGCTGAAGCAGGAAGATTGCAAGTTCAAGGCCAGCCTCTGCAATTTAGTGAGACTATACCTCACAGTTAAAAAATAAAAAGAAGTTCTGAGCTTGTAGCTCAGTGGTAAAGTGCCTCTAGACTCAATCCCCAATGCTGAAAAGAAAAAGTAAAGAAAAAAGAAAAAGTATTTGCATATTGACAAATTAAAAAAGAAGTCAGATTTTCCCTTATTCTCTAGGTAACCTTCATCAGGGGCAGCTTACTACAGTAAAGAAATGTGTACTCATGTTTCCACACATGAGTAAATCTCAGATTCATGTACTGATACTAGAGTTAAACTTACATATTTTTATCATATCAAAACAGAATTAGTCCTTGAACAATAAAAAAAGAACTCTTGTGATTTAGGCTACTATTAATGGCCACATTTATAAATTCCACAGCATCTTTGCAGTATTTTTTCCCAACATCCTCCAAGGGCCTTTATAAACACTTTGTATACATTTGCTTACAAAATCCTTTAAAACCAAATCAATGCTTTATCTTTCCCATGCCTCAGGGCAGGAAAAACCCACAAATCTCTGATATTATATAGAAGTTCATCTATTCTCAGTGGACATAAGCAGTTCGTTCTCTCTCTCTCTCTCTCTCTCTCTCTCTCTCTCTCTCTCTCTCCCCCTCCCTCCCTCTCTTTCTCCCTCTCCCTCTCCCCTCCCTCCCTCCCTTTCCTCTTCTCTCCCTTCCTTCTTCTCTCTCCTTTAATAAACCTTTTAAAAATAATAAATTTATTACCTTTCCTTTAATGTCATCAAAAGTACCCCATTCACAATATTACTTATAGTTTAAAAAGGATTGGTCTTTTAAAGAAAATAAAATCCTAATTTTGAGAGTATGGACCTGATAGTGCTAAAAAAGAAATGTTAAAATGCAGGCGGCAAATTAATTCTTACCAGTGGTGAAAGCATGACCTTTAATCCTATTTAGAATAAAGCACTTGAAATGAATAACCAATAATAGTACATTTGCTTAAGTCATTTTTTTCCAGTTCAGATATAGTCCAAATATTTTTCTTATAATTTTCGGAGCACTGTGTTAAATGCAAGAAAGATCAGCTCATAAAAACTTAAGTTACATAGTTTCACAGCATGAATTCCATGTTTAAAAAAAACAAGCAAATAAATCATGTGAACGAATACAAAAATATATCATTTGAACAAATACAAGCATCATGGATGGACGTAATGAGTACTGCATATGCAGGTAGAGATATAGGCTGCAAGAATTTTCTTGGGTAATGAAAATGGCTCATATAAAATTACATACCTTTATATGAAAACAACTAGCTAGTTTTCTTTTATAAACACTCCCTTATCCTCCCCCACCCCTTTGAAAAGAAGACTGCAAATTCTAAGCATTTAAAACTAGACCAAAATACCTTACTTGTTGCCTCAAGATACAGAACATTTTCATTAGGGACTTAAATCGCTAAATGTCTTGATTTCTCTATCAATTAAGTGGAAGAGTTTACAATGTGTTCGTATGATAAATATCTCCATTGTAGTAAGATACTACTTTAAAAGACGGAAATGTCGTTTGGGACAGGCAACATGCTTCTCCCCGCCCCCACCCCCGGGTGTCTGCAAACACAGACCTTAATATAATTAAGGGAAAAAAAATGCTTAAATATAGAATTGCCAACATACAAGAAATATACATATACAAAGGTATTTGTTAGTTTGTAGAAAAATTCTTTCTCTTTCCAGCCACAACATGCAATTTAGAAAGAAATTTTATTTCCATGAAGATTGAACATGTGTCTTGTTGCTCCCCTTACCTATTACTCAAAGTGTCCCTGTCTTGTGATTATCCGTCCACCTACAAGAAGCCTCTGTGTTATGCCCCGGGGACACTGTACAGGGATGCCATCAGTGTAGGAGCAGGAACTCAGGAGGACAGAAGAATCAGGAGCTAATGAGGCTAAAATCCATTAACATGACAAATTCTATTGTCTAGAGCCAAATGCAATAAATACTCTTAAGAAAATCAGATACTGGAGTATAATTGTTTCCAAGTGCCCCTGTAAAAGTTCTTCCAGCTTTTCTAATCGGTAACAAGGACATCCTTAGCACTAGGTACTCAGGAAGGTGGAAAAACTCAGAAGCACAATACACTGATTTTAGGTGTCCATGAATCAAAGCACTAGGATTAAAACAGGAACCAATAAATAAAAGTGTGCACTGGGAGACTGGTGATACTGAGCAAATAATAAACCACCGTAAAGCCACGATTGTGAGTTCCCCACTTGATCTATGTGGAAACTTTCAAGAGGTATAGCAAATTTTAAGTTATAAACGCTTTCTCTAAGGTGCAAATCCAAAGCACCAAGATGAATTGAGATGTTTCCCAAATCCTCCAGAGAAGCATGTGCTTGCTGATAAAAGTAATGCTTAGTATTCATATTATATACTCCAACAGAGTCATATATAAATCATGATTTATTCTTTGCCTCTTTCTAAATGGTAGCACGATTGAAAATGCCTTTGAGTTAGTTACATTGGTTTGCTTGATGTCCAGTTTCAGGGCGAGAAACATTTAGGCAGTATCTCCCAAGGCAATGTGAGATCGAGAGCTAAAAATAATCTATCTAGTCTGGATATTTTAGGTCTACTGGAAATACTTTCCACACTGGGTGGTCAAGCTTTCTAAACCCTGAGCTCCCAAGTCTTCATCATCTCGATTATCTGCGTAATTGCTCTAATTACCCAACTTTAGGAATACAACCTTAATACCCACTTAGATGCCTCACCTTGCAATACTTTCTAAATTCTCTTGGATCTCAGTAAATCCAATTTACATGCTCCCAATGCTTGGCTTGGGGGAAAGAAGACATTTACATTATCAATGTCCAGTTAATGGGGACACAAAATACAGGTTAAAAAGAATTGCCTCAAATTATTAAAATACTTAGGCTTTTCAACTGTGCCTACTGTAAAAAGTTCAACGCACAAGCTATATATTTAAATTATGCTGTTTTAGAAGCAGTCATCAAGCATAATTTAAACCACCCTAATACTAAGAAACCAGTCCTCAAATGTTTATCAAGGTGGCATTGCTCAAAAAGATTCAATTAGATTAAAGAAGAACACAAACAAATATGGGTACTTAATTTATTAATAGCCTGATTGTTAGTAGGATTTTGAAAATGTGGGCTCTGTGGCAAGGAGACATGCACACACAGTTCTAATTAACACCAATCACAAACGCTAATGGTAGAACCTACTGCTTAAGTAAATGAACATCCCTGTTCCTGCTGCTTTGAAGAGCCTGATAGGCATGCACTTTATTGACAAAGTAAGCTAATTTACAGAGTGATTGTCCAAGAGGGAACTGCTGTTTATTTGCAGAGTTTTTCCCATTGAACTCGCAGGGCAAACATTGCACTTAAATTGTTAATTAAAATATCAACAGATAAAAATGTAAACATTGGGTTTTCTTTAGAGTGGAGTGACATATATTCATTCAGAACCCAATCCCTGTGCCCCCTGATTATTGATTTCTGAGGAACAAGAGCCAGTTATATGAAAAGGTTAGGTGGCTCTGCTTTATTTGTACCCAAAGAAGGAAACAAATGTATTAGGATATAAACAACAAACACTGCCTCCGCTCATCCACAAAGAGTAGCCAGAAACCTAAGGAGGCCTGTTCTTCTTTTGCCTTCAGTGGTATCCAGCTGTAGTTACCAGATGGGCAAGTTCTGAACTGGAAGAGCATAAGGATGGAGGGAAATCTGGCTTCTGGTGCTGTGATTCCTTAATAAATCATAATGATTAGAAAGAAAGAGACCCAGTGTCCACTGCCCTCCCAAAGGAACACGAGACTCAGAAGAGTTGGGCCTGAACTGAAAATGTTAAAAGTTAATTGTGTAAACCCAGCCTGTATTACTGTGAAATACTGTAATTAGCGGGTGAATGCAGTTTCATTTACCTTAGACGGTTTCTTTCTAAGATATTGTATTCTCTACCAACTTATGTTACATACTCAAGGCCTCTCTCTCTCTCTCTTTTTATTTTTACTTTTTGGTCCTGGAGATTGAACCCACAGGTATTCTACCTTTGATATACACTCCCCGGCCTATTTTTCGTTTTTATTTTTTATTTTGAAACAAGGTCTCACTGTTGCTGAGGCTGGCCTCGAACCTGTGATCTTCTTAGCCTCCCAAGCACAGAGGTTACAGGTGTGCACCACCACACCCGACAAGAGAGATTCTTTTCTTAGAATGAAGAAAAATAGCTTTACTATTCTAAATCAAGTCCTGGGTTCATTCTGGGAAAACAGTAAGTTTGACTTTCAGTGTTGCAAAATAAGTGCTATCCCTGAAATTCCCTTCTCTGAGATTCCTATTTCTTGTCAAACTGGGTTCTGTAGAAATGCAGTGTTGCTTTAGGAGTTGCAGGAGGAGGTAGAGGGAGTGGAATTCTGGGGGATTTTCTTTATTATATCCTTTAGAGAGGCAGATTTTTATCTCTATCTGGTACTGATTTCAATTCAAAAGCTAAAGAAGGGTTCCTGTGCTTGCAGAACAAAAATAAATAAATAAAAAGTGCTGGGTCTCAAGGTGATGAAAGCAGAAGAAGCTTTTGGTCTAGCAGACTTAAAATCTCCTTTTAGCTATATATTTCACACTGTATTTCAAAGTGGCTATTAAATTAAATTTATTTATTTATTTATTTATTTATTTATTTATTTATTTATTTATTTATTTGTGTGGTACTGAGAATGGAATCTAGGAGCATTCTACCTCCAGCCCTATTTTATTCTTGTTTTTTGAAACAGGGTCTCACTAAGTTGCTGAGGCTGGCTTTAAAACTATGATCCTCCTGCCTCAGCCTCGTTTGAATGACGTGTGTGTGTGTGTGTGTGTGTGTGTGTGTGTGTGTGTGTGTGTGTGTGTAAGAGTGTGCATTCATGCATGCAGACAGCAGTTGAGAATATGAACTGATGAGTTTCTGTGTGTATGTCCCTTATGGTGGGGGAAAAAAGAACAAAGTACATGTCAAGAAATGGACTGTTAGGGATCGCCCATTTACCCACCATATATAAGGTACTAAACAAGTACCTAACCAAACAAAGCAAACAAGCAACTTGTCCAATACTTCTCAGGAGACTCCAGAACTAATCCGATGGGCCCAGTTACAGCTTATCATGTATAAAATGCCATCCTCACTGAATTAGAATCTCTATGAAGATTGAATTAAACACTCAAACAATTTCAGGACTTGGACATACCCTAGTGCTTATCTTCTAGTAGCTTTTGATCATTGATGAGGTCAATAGTATATCCAATCACAAATGTGAGCCATATATGTAATTGCAAATTATTTACTAGTCTCATTTAAAAAGTTAAAATGATTAAATAAATCCAAATAATATATTTTACCTAGCCCAAACTGTCTTTTCGAACTTGTAATCAACATAAAATTGCATAGAGTATGTATTTTTTAAATTAAGTTTATGAAATCTGGTCTTCATTTTACATTTCTAGCATTCTGTATGTGGGATTAGCCATATTTCAAGTGCTTAACATGTGGTTGGTAACTGATGCATTCTAATAAACCTCAAGTCAGTACTCTGTATATACATAGAGTGTATCAAAACAGAATACATTCATTTTTCTAAAAAAGTACCTTAAGAACAATTGGGGTCACTACCTATATTCCACTCTATAATGTGAGAGCTTAATGAAGGCCCAAACCAATCCATATACCCTTATGAGTATCCTCACTTGCCCAGAACCACTGGAAAATCTCTAAGCTTGGTGGGATATAGTAAGGGACTATGAGAAAGTGCTGAAAAAAAAAAAAGGAAGTTGCCATGAGGTAGAATGATTCTAGAAGAAAAAAAAAAGAAGAAGAATCAGTTCACAAAGAGTAACTAAAAACTAATAAATGAAATGACAGCCCAAACCCAAACCTTTCATGATCCAACACCTTTTAGTTCATTAGTAGGAGCTGAAAACTTGATATGCTTTTTACAAAAACTGAAGTGAAAACAACATAATGTCTTTTCACTTTGTGGTGTCCCTTAGCCCTCTATTCTGCTATGATAGCATTTGCCAAGATGTTCTGTAATTATCCACTTGTATATATAATTTCCCCATGAGCCTGATGAGCAAAATGGTCTATATTGCTTTCTTCCTTTTTTTTCTTTTTCTTTTTACTGTAGTTCCAATCACAGGGGCTGACACAACGTATGTGCTCAATAAATGTCAAATAAATAATTGACTACTTGAAGATAATTTGTGTTTTTTAAATGTCAACATGAAAAAGTAATACCAGACATTGTTTTATAACATTTTTCTTATTAAAAATGTAACACTTGCTCATTGATGAAAATATGGATTATTAAAATGAAAAAGTATATGTAACTGCCACAATGTTGCAATAATTTTAAATGTGTGCTTCTATCTTTCCAGTTTCTCTCCTGTGGGTAGGCAAAAATTACATATATCAGTTTCACTACACAATTTCAGATTATATCACCTCTAATTTTTTTTAGCCTCCATTTTTAGCTAAACATTACTGGGAATTTTTTTTCTATCTCATTAAATGTTATGCTACCACATTGATCTAGAGAACACTTTTGCAAAGAAAAAATTTAAATAATCAAAATGCACAGTAAATAATATAATGAACCCCACTGTACCCAATGCATAAGCTTAAAACTATCAATATTTTTCCATTCTTCTTTTACTGAATCTCTCATATTTATATTTTTGTAGAATAATTTTATAATGGCATACTATTCAATTTTTTAGATAGATGAATTATTTAACTACTCACCTATTTTGGTACATGTACAATATTGCTTTTCAAAGTTTTTAGTAGTATAGAAATAAAGAGTCTTACAGTTAAATTTTTGTTCATATCAATGATTTCAATGTTTATTTCTCTGATAAATTTTTAAAAGTGTAACTTTTAGGTCAAAAGGCTTGCAAAATTACACTGGTGCTATTTTTTATTAAATGATCAGCCAAAAGGACTATATCTATTTATAATCTGTTTGTTACAGTTTTTTGCCAAGGTGATTATTTCATTATCTCTGTAATGTATATTTATATTTTCCTGTGTTTAAGAGGTTGTGGGGAAATTGAAACCCTATTAGATTGTTGATCGAACTGCAAACTAGTACATCTCCTATAGAAATCAGTGTGGAGGTTTCTCAGAAGATTGAGAATGGAACTACTATATATCCCAGTGACAGAGCTCCTGGGCATCTTCCCAAATGAAATGAAATCAGAATATTATAATGATACTTGAATATCCATGTTCACAGCAGCACAATTGACAATAACAAAATTATGGAACCAGCCTAGGTGCCCATCAATGGGTGTATGGATCACAAAACTTTGGTATATACACACAATGGAATTTTACTCAGCCAAAAAGAACAAAAATCACGCCATTTGCAGGAAAATAGATGAAACTAGAGAATAGTATACTGAGTATAGGCAGTCTCAAAAAATAAGTAGACTTTCTCTTTAGACTCTTCATGGTTTCCTTTGATGTGCAGGAACTTTTTAGTTTAATGCCACCTTCTTTATTATTCTTGTCTTAATTTTCTGAGCTTTGGGAGTCTTGCTGAGGAAGTTTCTATCTGTATCTATGGGTTGGAGTACTGGCCCTATGCCCTCCTCTAGTAGCTTCCCAGTCTCTAGTCTAACTTCCAAGTCTTTGATCCATCTCAAGTTGACTCCTGTGCAGGGTGAGAGGTAGGATTTAGTTCCATTTTTCTACAAAAGGATAACTGTTTTCTCAACACCATTTGTTGAAAAGGCTTTCTTTTATCGAGCATATGTCTGGCACCTCTGTTGAAAGTCAATTGCTATAAGTCTGTGGGTTTGTTTCTGTATCTGTATTCTGTTCCATTGGTCTATGTGTCTGTTTTTGTGCCCATATCATGCTGCTATTACTACTATAGCTCTGTAGTATAACTTGAAGTCAGGAATTGTGATGCCTCCTGCATGGTTCTTATTGATGAGAATTTCTTTGTCTATTATACGTCTTTTGTTTCTCCATAAAAAATTTATGACTGATTTTTCTAAGTCTCTGAAGAATGACATTGGTATTTTGCTAGGGATTGCATTGACTGTGTAGATCACTTTGGGTAGAATGGCCATTTTGATAATATTTATTTATTCTACCCATCCAAGAACAAGAAAGATCTTTCTAGTTTCTGACATATTCAATTTCTTTCTTTAATTTTTTAAAATTTTCACTGCAGAAGTCTTTTACATCCTTGGTTAGGTTTATTCCTAGGTATTTTATTGGCTTTTATGTTATAGAATCTAAAGAGAAATCCTACAGAATGAGAGAAGATCTTTGTCAGCTATCCCTCTTATATAGGACTAATATCTAGAATATACAAATAACTTAAAAGATGTTACACTAAAAAACTAATAACCCAATTAAGAAACAGGCAACTGAATTAAACACTTCACAAAAGAAGAGATACAAATAGCCAATAGATACATGAAAAAATATTCAAAATCATTAGCAATCAGGGAGATGGAAATCAAAATTACACGGAGATTCAATCTAACCCCAATCAGAATGGCAGTCATCAAGAAGTCAAATAACAATAAATGTTGGCAAGGATGTGGGGAAATATGAACTCTTTTACACCGTTGGTGAAGTTGCAAACTAGTTTAGCTGCTATGGATGTCAGTTTGGAAATGCCTCAGAAAACTGGGAATGGATCCACCACATGATCTAGCTATACAATTCCCGGCTCTCTTTCCAAAGGGGCCGAAATCAGAGAACTACAACAATATATGCATGCCATGTTCATAACAGCAAAATTCACAATAGCCAAATTAAGGAACCAATCATAATTTGTTGATAGACTATGTCTCCATCAACAGATGAATGGATTACAAAATTATGAGAAATATACCCAATGGAATTCTACTAAACACTAAAGAACAAAATTATGTCATTTGCAAGAAAATGGGAGGGACTGGTGGGTATTATGTTAAATGAGATTAGCCAGTCAAAGAAAGTGAAGGGGTATATGCTTTCTCTAATATGCACAAGCTAGGGAGTAATTGGGATACCAGAGCAACTCCAGAAAATGGAGGAGAAACCTCAGTAAAACCAGGGAGATGGTCTAAGGGAAGGGGAGGTGAAAGACTGAGGTTCCACAATGGAAATACTACCACTGACTATGTGTACATATGTGACTATACCAACATCAATTTCAGTACTTTATATTGGGAAGGCGGGAAATGAGGAAGTGGGCGGAACCCACCAAGTGCTGTGCGCATATATGCCACTCTCAACATGATTTACATTGTGATGTGAGGCTATAATACACCAATAAAAGCACATTATAAAAAAGTAGCAGATGTATATTCTTTCTTACATGTGGAAGCTAGAGAGATATTCAGAAATAAGGGCAACATCAGATAGATGAGCAGAGATTCCAGGGGAGTGACTGAGGTGAATTAAGGAAGGGAGGAGAAGAAGTCATAAAGAATGCAATAATAGAAATAATGCTATGAATGTATACAAAATTATCAATTCTTATCTCAAAGGTGTGTAAAGGGAGGGTTTAGAAGGGGTGGGAACCGGTGCAGATGGCACCAAGAGTCGTATGCATATATTTTTCTGACACTCTGTACCCTCAATATAATATAATATTACAGTTCACCAAATAAAAAAGAAAAATAAATATATATATATACACATATATTGACAACTGAATATATCTATTTGCTACCTATCTACTGGAATATTTGTCTTTGTTTAAATATGTTTTATTTATATCTAGAGTATGGTAACATTTCATAACATAAATTGCAAATATTTCTTATTTTTATTTGACATTAATTCTGTCATATGAGGATTAAATTATTAAATTATTATATGATTCTGTCTATTCACAAATTCCTGATGGTTTCTGATTTTGATTTCATGAAAACAAATTTTCTCCATTCAAATATTACATACATATTTATATTGGACTACAGTTTTTTTCTTCCAAGTTTTTTCACTATTTTTAGGATATATGCCTTTATTTTATCTGGAAGTTATTTTGGCATAAGGCAAAGGTTGGGATATAAATGTATTATTTTTTGCTCTCATGAGCTAATTGTCCTAATTCCATATGCTGAGGGTCCCATTATTTTATTTCTCTTATCACATATTTAATACAACACATTCGACAGAGTTGTGCATATCATACTGGTACCATAGATCTTTTTTTCATATCTTGCTTGATGAGTACTTTCTATTATTATAATTTTGAGAGTTGCTGTAATTTTATGTTCTCATATCTGGCTTGATAATGTCTCACCCATTAGTCAGTCCTTTTAAGGTTTTCTTTGCTAACATCTTACCTTTAGAGACTAGTTAATTTCCAGCATTATCTTCACTAATTCATCTTACTTCTGTTCTCAGAGGCCTATGTGATTTAGAGAAATAGCTTGCCTCTTTTGCATCTCTCTGTCTCCCCTCTATATGTAAAATCCAGGATCTGCTGACCCACCTTTGCAAAGGGCATGACACTATTTCCATTCATTTCCTGCTAATGCCTTTGTCGCCCTTATGAAGCCTCATGATGCTGTCTTCCTAAGGTTTGACCTCTCAGGCTAAGAAGCAATGCTTATTTATTAATTTACTGATACAGTAACCAAGTAATCAAGGAAGCAGACACTGTCTCAATAACCTGAGTGCATCTATGAAACAGGCATCTCATAAAAACCTAATTGAACCCACTTTTCTTAAAATTTCAGTCATTTATCACTTCTGTGTTCTTTACCACTTCCATGTACAGCTACATTATTAATTGAGTGATAATGTTTAATTAATTAACTTTTGAAAATGTAAATGTTTACTCTAGCTCTATTTGTCTTAAAGAATGTGTACTAGATAATGGGTTTGGCTTATTATTGTATTTTTTAAAATGAGCATTAAAACAAATATATAACTGTTAAAACCAAAACTGTTCCTCCACCACAAAAGCCATCTCACATATCAGAAGATATGTATAAATCAATTTAAGATATAATAAGATGTACCTTTGCCTTATTTCAGTGTGTGTGTGTGTGTGTGTGTGTGTGTGTGTGTGTGTAGTACTGGTGATTGAATCCAGAGGCATTCTACCTCTAAGCTACACCTCCAGCCATATTTTATTTATTTTTTAAACAAGGTCTCACTCCATTTTGGAAGTCCTCACTAAGTTGTTGAGGCTGCCTGCGAACCGGTGATCCTCCTATCTCAGTCCCCCACGTACTGGGATTACAGGCATGGGCCACCACACCTGGCTACAGCATTTCTTAAAGTTGCCTTGAAATTTGCCTGCTTTCAATTCAACTGCAGATGTTTGTTAAAAAATAGACTACTCATCACCTTTTCCCTCCTCTTGAATTGATAGTGAACCTCTGAGCAAGGGATGCAGGAGTGTGCATATTCACCAAAGGAACAAACTGATTGACATACACAGCGAAGTCTGAGTCATTCTGAGTCCTAAAGAGTTGAAGGATACAAAATGTGTGAAAGCACATCACAAACGGACACATACTCTAATGAAATTAAAGACTCCAAATGAATAAAAAAACAAACACAATGAGACATCCTTTAAATTCTTCTTAAATCTGTTTTCCCAACCATTCCCCAACTTTCCTTTCTGTATTGAAATGCATGACTGCTTTCTTTGACAATAAAAGACTAAACAGAATCTGCTGAATTTCCTGGCTAGTTACATGTGAGCTCCTTGGTAGTTAGGCACAAATAGAGGCCCAATTGGCACATC
This sequence comes from Graphiurus murinus, assembly GCA_004027655.1. Taxonomy (NCBI): domain Eukaryota; kingdom Metazoa; phylum Chordata; class Mammalia; order Rodentia; family Gliridae; genus Graphiurus; species Graphiurus murinus. The sequence continues at coordinate 10,326 of PVLC010022856.1, read as the reverse complement.
TTTCCAGAAATAGGCTCTGTCTCTGATCCCTTCTGCTTTGGCAAGTAAAGTGAGGGCGAGTCTGTTCTAACAATGGTGGTATCCTGTTCATGAGAACTCCAGAAACCTGACTTAGAAGCCTGCCCATCCCGCCAGGGAACCAGGGCCTGGTTAAGAAGCCAGTGGTAGATTCCACATGGTCAGACGCCTATGCAAAAGGATTTGTTTTCGTCCCACACTTGATTAATCATTTTGTCACCGACAAAACCATAGCCACGATTAATCACACACGTAATCTACAATAGCTCTTCTGTTGGACTCTTAGTCCTGGTATAAATTATCATGTCAAGGATTAATCCATTTTATTTGCCTTAATCCTCTTGTTTCATTCTCTGTCTCTCTATCCCCCTCAATTGTACCCTGTTTACTCAGCTTTTGTGCAGAAGGGTTCCAATTGTCTGTTTGACAACTGGAATCTCAATGATTAATAACAGGGATGGAAATTTGATCAAGGGTTCAACAAACCATGAATAAAAACATTGAGCCCAAGGTCAGCACAGGTTACATTTAAACTTTGTCCTAAAAAAAAGAAAAAAAAAAAAAAAGGAATGGAGTACAGGGGGAGGGGAAAAAAGCAGTTTCTTCAGGCATTAATGCGTTCTCCCTGAGGATAATCTGAATACAGCTTGTCTGGCCATTTCCCCCCAAACAGACGCCTTCTGTTATTAGACTTGCTGTGTAGGCCACCCAGCCTGGTGGAACAGCCCACTTCAGCAATTTCAAATCACAGTTAAACGCTGATGCCTCTGGGGCTTCGCCTACTGCAAACAAAGTGAGCCGGCGAGTTGCAGAAGCATCCCTAAAGTGTGCTACAGGGTCGTAAATTTCGCATGATGGCTATTAAGAGGGCATACGTCGTAGTGAGAACATCTTACCACCAACACTCCTGGGGCTTTTCCAGTCAGGGCTGAGAAGGTGCCCACCCCAAACTCATCAGCACTGCTGTGCAGTATTGATTAATTAAGGGCCGAGCAATCCAGTTTGGGAAACTATTATGTATCTGAGAGAGGAATATGTTTAATGCGAATGATAGACGCCTATGTTTCAGGAGGTATATTTTAAACAGCGAGACCAGAGCATAGCCACATGCTGACGCATGCTCAATAAATATCAATTAATGATGAGGACCTCAGAGGGCGCCTCCAGTAAGTGGAGAAATGAAATTTGGCGACTGTGTTGGCAAATCAGCTACCACTGAGCATTAAATAAACATGTTGTAACATTTTGTTGTTGTTGTTAAACTTAGTCATCATGTGAAGAATAGTTTAACTTTATTATATTAGAAAGCTTGCTTTGGTCCAATTCAAAGTTAATAAAACATCAGGCTCATCCATCTATCAGATATATCAGACCCTAAAGGAATCTGTATTTGATAAGACAATGAAATAGTAGTAATGATCAATTTATGTAGCTCATTAAAAATTGTCCTCATCAGGTGTGGTGGTGCATACCTATTATCCCAGCACTTGGGAGGCTGAGACAGGAGGATTGCAGGTTTGAGGCCAGCCTTAGCACCTCTGTGAGACCCTCAGAAACTCAGTGAGACCCTATTTCAAAATAAAAAGTGAAAAAGGCTAGGGGTATAGCTCAGAGGTAGAATGCCCATGGGTTCAATCACTAGTACCATTAAAAAAAAAAAATCCTAAATGTCATGTCTACCTTTACCAAAAACTGTGTAAAATAAAGTGGAGAAAAAGTCTTTTGAGCTCTGCCCTTCATGCTTCAGTTAGCTTGGAGCAAGGCACCCTGCCTGGCTTAGAGACTAAGTACTTACTGATCATGTGACAGATAACCAGCAGTATTCTGAGCTTTATACTTAAAAACTTGACATAGTAAAATAAAATCCAGTATATCTTGTGATCAAAATAGGCTAAGGAGGAATTTAAACAAGCTAAAAACTAAAGAAACAATGAATACAGTCTTCTAGGCAAAAAACAACCTCTACTTTGAATTCATTGAATTACAAACACATTTCTGAGATGCTAATAATGACAAGATGGTACTTTTATTTTGTTAAATAGAATTTTCAACATCCACATTCAAGTTCATGGAAATACTTTCAGCGATAATTACTAAACATGCCAAGTGCATTTATAAAAGATGGCATATATGTTGATAGTAGCAAATGTCTATATTTGGGATGTTTTATATAAACATAGACATTCGGTAATTATCACAGTTGCTGTTCATTTCAATGAGGGGAGACAGCACAAATACTAGACCAATCATTTTATTTGTAAAGCACAAAGTATGCTTTTTGGATCACAATTCGATCCCACCAGATGAATTCACAGTAGCCTCTATTTTGTTAAACAGAACATATTCAAGTATACACATATATGCAGACTCACAAGTAGAGATACCTGAAAAGTTTATCTAAGGAGGATTTCTTATAAATATAGTGCAACCAAATTGTTTATGGGTTCAGATATCACAAATACATTTATTAATAGACCAGTCAATCCTGTGAGGAGGGGAGAGCCAACTGTTTAGAAAATCTGTATTTAGCCAAAATCACAACTTTTATTTTACCCTCTGGTAAGTTAATGGAAGGTGACTATTTAAATCACTCCAGATTTGTGTCCTCTAGTCAATAATTCAACAATAATAGTAACAACAACAACAATGCAAGTTTCAAAACATACTCTGATACTCAGTGCTGGATTCTACAATATCAACCTTGAGCAATATAGGATTTTTAGAAAACAGAAAGTAGAGTGATATAATTAGACCAACTGAAATAAAGGAAATATGGAGGTCTTGTAGTTTCATTATTCAGGGATGACCAGAAAACCAGACTAAAAGGGTCTAGATCTAAGCTGACACTTTCAAGGGACATTGAAGAGTCATGAGCAAGATAGAAATAATGTTAAAATTTCTATTAAGGCATGAAGGTAAAGCTTTTCCCTCTGGGTTTCCTAATTTCAATACCTCTTTGTACTTCTGTACCTCCAATGAAAGTACGTATGTCTTCCATGACCTCCGATGCTACATATAAGACCTTCAGTTGGCTTACTCCAAGTGAAAATTATTGAACGTGTTATCATGAAACCTTTGCCATTAGCCATTCCATGTGTCCATGTTAACCACTGATAAATTCTGACTGTGTGTTTTTGTGTGGTGTGGTTAATTACTGTATCAAAATGCAGAATATCATAAGGACAAATTTCTTAGCAAATCTGTGGAATGAATACATAAGTACGCAGCAGCTGTCATCCAGTTGGAACTTTCCAAAAGCCACGGGGTCTGAGCAAATGCTTTCAGAAATGAATTACAGTTTATACTTACTAAAAAAGAATAGTCAAATCTAGATGGACTTGTAGCTGATGAATGGTTCTCAGCAACTCTTTACTATGTGATTTATTTTATTTTGCTATTCTCACATGAGTACTTTCCTTTTTGAAAAGAGAAACAATTGTCTTCTTGAGAGTCCACATCATGTAGGTAGATCCAAGTTCTCAGATAACATATACATCTCGTTTGAAATCTCCTTCAAAACCAAGAGAGTTGATAGGACAGGCTCTTACATGGGAGGGGAAGGGACAGGGTAGAGAGTCTGGGTTGGAAAAGCTGTAGCCCTTGTTGATTAACAGTGAGAGAAACTAAGAAACAAAATGGTGTTGATATACGAGTATTTGTAGTAGCTTATTGTCTACTGGGTGGCATGGAACTGTCTTTCACTTTATTAATAGCAATGGTTTATCTTTTTTTGGGGGGTGGGTACTGGGGAATGAACCTAGGGGCATTCTACCTCCATGCTACACTCCCAGTCCTTTATTTTTCAGTTATAAACAGAGCCAGGCTAGGTTGCTGAGGGTCTCACTAACTTGCTTGTGAACATACTGTCTCAGCCTCCCAAATACTGGGATGACAAGCAGGCACCACCATGCCTGGACACCAACAGCTTTTCAGCAGCAGCATCTTGGCGGCCACCATGAGGATGCATGGAAGAGGTACTAGTTTCTATCTCTCTCTCTGTTATGCTTCCAGCAGGGAAGACACCAAAAAAGCAGTTCTGCAATGGCTTTTAGACTATGGTCTCATGGGTTCATGGTGGTATCCTCCACCACCACTGAGATGGGGTTTGGGATGACTTGGTGAGGTGGAGCACAGGAAGAAGGAATTAAACCATGCAACCTCTTCATTCACCATTCTCTTCATTTTTTATTTTTTTCTTTACCAGATTAATGAGATTTCATTAAGAACAAAAATCTAAAAGGAAGGGTACTCTTGCTTAAAAAAAAAAAAAAAAGGATTGGGGCAAAGACAAGAAATGCACTGGTGACAGAGGATGTTTAGGGCAGTGAAACTACTCTGGGTGATATTATCATGGTGGATGTACACCCAGCTCATAGGATGCACACTGAAAGTAAACTCTTAAGGTAAGTGATGGGCTATGAATGAAGATGGCTTGTCAGTGTAAACTGTTCAGTGGAGAAGCTATGCTTGCGTGGGGTAGGGGCAGGTTGGAAATCTCTATGACTTCTGCTCACCAGTGCTGGGAATGGAGATCTGTTCTAGGAACAAAGTCTATTAAGAGAAACTAAGAAAGATAGGTCTGCAAAACCATGGATCTAGTCTAAAGGAAGAAATGATCCCAGAGAGGAAGAGTATCTTGCCTTAGGTCACCAACCTCATAAATGTCACAAATGGTAAATTGCCTGGGATTGTGATTTTAATATGGTAAATATTTGAAATGAGTTTCCTGAGATTGTGATTTTTAATATTGTTTCAAGAGACAATCACATTTTACAGGAGGGCAAAAGCAATGATGTTTCAGTTGTGTGAAATGTTCCTAAATTTCACATGAAATATGTAGAGTCCATGTGGTGCTGGGTTCGGTGTTTCCTTATAGCATCTCATTGCTACTCCAGGAGCCTAAAGTTGAAACAGAGTTCTCAGGAGACTCTAATTAAATTGTAAATATGTTGCATGACATAAAACATTAACTGTATGATAAATCGATGCATGTATAGAATTGCTAATGGGCAAATAGAACAAAATATGGTGAGGGTTGGAACAATAGAATTAGGGACATTTATGTCTCAAGAAGGTGAAAGAGTTTCAGGAATGAGTTCAGAGGACAGAAATGACCCAGAAGATCTTAGGGGTATGGAGTTGCTACATGTGAACACATACCCTAGGTCAGGAGTCCTGAAGACATTCTTAACACAAAGAAATAAACAGAAATTGCTTGGGATCCTATACATGTATATAAAAAGAAAGTAGTCCTAAATTTAGAGAGAGAAAGAGAGTGAGTGTGAGTGTGTGTGTGTGTGTGTGTGTGTGTGTGCATACTTCTGTGTGTGTGTGCATGTTACTGGGTATTGAACCCAGGGAAGCTCTATCTCCAAGTATACCCTCAGCCCTTCTTATTTTTTTATTTTGTTTTAAAAGAGGGTCTCATTGGGTTACTGAGGGTATCATTAACTTGCTGAGGCTGCCCTTGAACCTGTGATCTTCCTGTCTGAGCCTTCCTGTCTGATTATAGGCACATGCTACCTTGCCTGGCCTAGACTTAAAATTTAACAAATACTTTTTGCTAATGACAGTTATGGTTTTAGTAACTGAACACCATCATTATTCTATTAAAAAGGTACAGCACCAGTATAGCATGCCTAAGTGGTAAGTCTTTCTAGAACATAGGAAATTTATATTTGAAAAAATAGAATTATGAGAACTGTTTTAATGGGTATTTTATTTCTTTCCTTGCCAAATATCAGGTTCAGTTGTTAGCAAAAGCAAATCAACTATTGAGGACAAGTCAATGATGATTATCCTTATATATTTTTTAAACTCTTACTATTAAATTATTATACCTTAATTTCATGGACCAATTTCTCGTGACCTTCTACAGCTTAAAGCAAATACATTTTATTATGGCAAACCAGTGAGTTTTCTGGGATTGTGGTTTTAAAGTTGTTTCAGGACACAATCACATTTTACAAGGTAGTGATAAAAAATGTTATTTTTTGCTGTGCGCAATGTTTCTGGAACTCACATAAAACATGCACACAGGGAAGCAGACCATGTCCATCTGTTATTCCTGTGATTATAGTTAGTATCGTTCAATTTAATAAACATTTTTGAGGGGACATATGATACTGCTTTGAAGCTTGAGATGGGGTATTTTAGCGAGAAGGCACACCCCCAAAAATGTAAAGGAACAGAACTGTGTTCAAATACCATGAATGCTATGGAAGAGTTGGTTGGAACTGAAGAGGAGATTCCCGGTACTTCCCTCATCTAATATAATGAGCAGCCCCAGGAGGAAGGGCCTCAAACTGGGTTTTTAATAATGAGAACTGTAGATTCTGGCAGATAGGGAGAAAAAGTCAGTCCTGGGCATGAAAATTCCCATGAGCAGATTCAAATGACTTTATGATGAGGAAAACCAGTGGAAGCATGCATTTCAGCCCGAGTGTAATTGAAAGCCTCAGTCTGGGAAGGGGTGGGAGCCATCAGGGTAACTAGAATGTGGTTCTGCATTCTTGGAGCAAAGAGGAAATGAATCCCCAGAGTTAATTCTGCTCAACACAAGTGTTTCTTGCGACTAGATTTTTTTTTTTCCTCCTCACCTACAGAAACACATGGCTGTGAGACGGGGTGCTATATAATTAGGATATTATAGAATGCCTGACTACCTTCCCCCTCCCCCACAAAATTAGCATAGCTTATTTTGAGTACTTGAGAGAAGCTACTTAAAAAGCAACTTTCTGGTCTGGTGCTAATGGAAACTGTAACTCAAATGTAGGTGGAATGATGAATGGCTCTCTCCCTAGGATTCTGGTTCTAAAACAGAGAAGGTTGTCAATGTCTTCTGGAAAAGCTAGAATATTTGTTGAGATTACTGGCAGCCACCTTTCCTCCCAGAGGACCACTAACTATAAAAAAAAAAATGTTATAAAAAGAGAAAAACTATCCTGACCAACAGAATGAAGAAACAAGAAAGGAAAGAAAGTTCCAAATATGTCAAGGTTTTTTCTTTCCTTGTTTCTTCAAGCTCAACCATCTTCATATTGTTGGGTTACACAAGATCTAAGAATCCTTAAAATAAATCTGCACTTTTGCTTAAGTCAGTCTTAGATCTCTTTTGCTTGGAACAAGGATCCAAGCTATTACAAAATACAAAACAAGGTCAAATTTTCCCTTCAAATCATTCATTTCAATTATTTTTCTGATACATGACACATTTTCTTAAAATATTTCAGTTGGGTAATTGCAAACTTAATTCTAGCAACTAATTAGTGAAAAAGCAAGGTCTGTGAAAAACAACCATTCCTACACTGCATGTGTAAAGAAGGAAATTAGAGGCAATTTAGAATTGTAGAAGCATAGATTGAATGAAGACAAACCCTTAAATGTAATGTTCTTTTTTGTTCTAAAAACTCATTTAAATATTAGATCCTCAGTGGCAACTAACATCAAAAGAAAGAAAAACAATTGTTCTCCAATTAAAGATAAATATATTTGGAAAATTTGGACAAACTTCATGTTTTCATAATTTGTCTAGGGTTTCTCTGTCATCTCTTCATTTTGTCTGGATGATGATTAGAGATTTTCGTGAAGTCTAATTCCAGTAATAATCATTTCTCGCTGCCACTGGAGAGCACTTCCCTCCTCAATGCACCTCACAAACATTTCTTGATTAAACCTTCCAACAATTCTTGGAAGGAAATTGGGTGATATTTTCCGTGACTGCACGGTCTCTGAGGAGAGCATCTACTGGGATAAACCAATTATGAGGACAGTAAGTCTATCTATCAGCAAAAGGATGGAAATCACAACATCCTGAGAGTCTGACTGCTATACTCATCAAACAGGAAGTACAGCCAAATGAACATTTCGCTAATTCCCTAATGAAGGTCTGGCTGTGATCATCAGATGATAGCAACAAAGTCATACACATTAATCCAGAACCTTTTGAAAAATAATTGTTTGTGATTAAGTGTTCAAACATTTTTAATTTCATTATGCTACTGACTTATAAAAACTTTTCTTTAAGTTGGAGCCAGCTGCCAATTAACCTTTAATAATTTGAGAGAGAGAAACAAAGAAAAAGGGGAAGTAAGAATCCTCAGAGTCTCATCCTATTTACTTGCTGATGAATAATTATCAATCTAGGCCGGACAGTTAGGACAAATATAAGTTATACTATCTAATAATGCTGAGACATCAATGCCATGTATTTTACTCATCTACATTGTACGGTTGGTCAGTATTAATTTATTTTCTATGTAGTCAGAGGTCATGCATGAGAAAACAATATGACACAAACTTTGCATTTTGCATAGTCGGACAATAAGTATTAATAAATGCATGTAACTACACACGAGTACACTTAAGAGCATCATCAGTTGATGAACTAGAACACTGAGTCACACATGCTACTAACTCATCCAATTGTTCAGACAGGTATTTTGAACAATGCGATAATTTTCAAGCTTTGGCTTGGGATATAGGAATTCTCTATTAAACAAGAGCAAATACCCTATTAAAAGCAAATGGACCTTCCATCTAGTAAAACGACTTACCTCATGTTTTTTTTTTTTCAGATACATTATCATTATCTTTGCTGACAAAAATAGTGATCAGAGACCAAGAACTCACTAAAAGGATATTTTTAGTTATTTAAGGTGGAATAATTGGAAAAACCTACAAATAACTGGAAGAAATACTTCAAGGAATTAGAAGATCACAGAGTACTATTTCTAATCTGTACCACAAGAGTATCTGTGCAGTGTTACAGGATTCACTACATGTTAGAGGATGCTTCCTTTGTTACATGGTGCAGAGCTGCTGGCATCACGTGCAGTTCCTTATGTTTGCTGAGGAAGGCTGCATGTGAAATCTCTCATGACTGTGTGCAATCTTCTCAGTCAATGTTCAGAGGATGTTGAGTTGACCCCTGGTTTAGAAGTGGAAGGCAAACTTCACTGCTAGATAATCTGGTGTTTATTTAAATAATCACATCTGCTTATGTTGCATGAACATGTTCATGACTGATAACAAAACTGTTGAGATTTGGATTTGTTTGTCCCCCAGAAGTTCATAGGCTGTAGACTTGGTCTCCAGGATGGTGGTGTGGAGATGCTGGGTAGAGATGGGGCCTAGCTAGAGGTGACTGGGTAGTGAACTTCTGTGGAAGGGATTAATGCTTTCTGAGGGAGTGGGTCAGCTCTAGTAATAGGGGATTAGTTCCCAAAAGAGTAGCTTGCTACTAAAGAATGAGCCTGACTTCTCCCTAGTTTCTCGCTTTCAGCATCACCTTATGACCTGCCTCTCCCTTCTAAGTGTGCAGCTTGGCATTCTTGCTTGTATTCCCACCATTGTAAAACCATTTGCCATAAGGTTGAACAAATCACTTGAAATCCTACCTAGTGAGGATATCTCTAGAACTAGATGCAGGTGCCATACTCTTGAACCTTGAAAACTGTGAGCTAACTCAACCCATTTTCCTTGTCAATTAACCAGCCATACGCTTTTTTTTTTTTATCATGGCAACACAAAACAGCCTAATATAAAAATCTCACTATACAGGTTCATGAATTCATATTAGGCTACATTTTAGAGAGATAAAAAAAGAAAAAAATATTTACAAATGCAACACAAGCAACATGTGAATGGCAGTGGCAATCAATCCTAGAGAGCATTTTGCTTCATATCTTACAAAAGAACAAGGTGGTAATGTTTTAGAAAAGGAATAATTTGCAATTATTTACCTAAGTTAGACTAGAAAATGTTTTATAGGCAAATTTCTGCAACTCCACTAGCTTCTTCATTTGCTGATGTATTTAATGATTGGTGAACTTTTTGATTGATTCATTTTATTATTTATACATGCAAACCTCGTCTATTCAGTCCATGATAGAATATGCCTGGCACCATATTAAGAACTGAGAAGAAATAAAAATATAATATATATTCATTATTTGTTCACAGTCTGGCAGACACCCAATAGATAACAAAGTACATGCAATAATATTGATGTGCTGAGACTATTAAAAGCAGTTCATAGAAAGGGTTCAGTTGTGAGGGATTCAGTATATGCCTGAAAAGATATTGTGACATGTGAGTCTTGCACCCCTCACTGCAAAAATATTTTGGAAATGCATGGTTTTCTCATTGTAAAGACTTGTATTCAATGGCTTCCATATTTAATAGGCACTTATAGAATTTGGAAATTGGAGATTTAAAAAAATAGAGTGTAGAGTTCTATTGCCACCAAGGAAAAGAATTTTCATTCCTTAAGTCTTAGATTGTCTATCTTAAAAATGGAGATGGTAA
>PVLC010022855.1:6259-26371 GCA_004027655.1 Graphiurus murinus | reverse complement strand
AAAAAAAAAAAAAAAAAAAAGGGCGGGGGGTAAAGCTCGGGGGTAGAATGCCCCTGAGTTCAATCCCCAGTACCGCAAAAAAAAAAAAAAAAAAATAGCCATTTTCCCAAAATTTACCTACAGATTCAATGTGATACCCATTAAATTACTAAGGTCAAGCTGCCCGTGGAGGTGCATGCTTGTAGTCCCAGCACTTAGGAGGCTGAGACAGGAGGATCTGGGTTCGCAGCCAGCCTCAGCTACTTAGTGAGGCCCTCCATAACTTAGTGAGACCATGTTTCAAAATAAAGAATAAAAAATAGGGCTGGGGTTGTAACTCAGAGATAGAATGTTCCTGGGTTCAATCTGCAGTACAAAAAAAATTACTAAGGTCCTTCCTCACAGACATAGAAAAATCAGTTCTTAAATTCATTTGGAACAACAAAAAGCCCAGAATAGCCAAAGTAATTGTTAGCAACAGGAACCATGCAGGAGGCATCACAATACCTGACTGCAAACTGTACTACAAAGCCACAGGAATAAAAACAGCATGATATTGGCACAGAAACAGACACATAGACCAATGGAGCAGAATAGAAGACTCAGAACCAAACCAACACACTTATAGTCAATTGATTTTTGACAAAGGCGCAAAAACACACTGGAAAAAAGATAGCATCTTCAAAAATGGTGTTGGCAAAACTGGTAACGATATGCAGGAAAACGGAAATAAACCCCACTTTCTCATCCTGCACAAGAGTCAATTCAAGATGGATCAAAAACATGGAAGTCAGGCCAGACACCTTGCAGCTACTTGAAGAGGGCATAGGGTCAACACCTCAACACATAGGCACAGGTAAAAACTTTCCCAACCAGACCCCAAAGGCACAAGCAACTCAAAGGAAGATCAATACGTGGGGTTGCATTAAACTGAAGAACTTCTGTGCAGCAAAGGAAGCTATCAAGAATCTCAACAGAGAGCCTACAGAGTGGGAGAAAACTTTCGCCAGCTACTCTTCTGATAGAGGACTAATATCGAGAATATACAGAGAACTCAAGAAACTCACAGCTAAGAAAACAAATAACCCAATCAAAAATGGGCAAAGGATCTAAATAGACACTTCACAAAAGAAGCAATACAAATGGCCAATAAATGTATGAGGAAATGTTCAATATCATTAGCAGAGAAATGCAAATCAAAACTACCTTGAGATTTCACCTAACCCCAATTAGAATGGCAATCATCGAAAACTCAAACAACAACAAATGCTGGTGAGGTTGTGGAGAAGTGGGAACCCTAATACATGGTTGATGGGATTGCACATTAGTGCAACCACTTTGGAAAACAGTATGGAGTATCGTCAGACGAATGGGAATGAACCTACCATATGATCCAGCAACACCACTTCTGTTTATCTACCTAAAAGAATGGAAACCAAACTGTCAGACCAATGCATGTGTATCTATGTTTATAGCTTCACAATTCACAATTGCCAAAGTATGTAACCAGCCAAGATATACATCAACAGATGAATGGATTCCAAAACTATGGGTTATATACACGATGGAATTTTACTCCACCATAAAGAAGAACAAAATCATGTCATTTGCAGTGAAATGGACGGAATTGGAAAACATTATGCTAAGTGAGATTAGTCAGTCACAAAAAGTAAAAAAAATCTTATGCTCTCCCTAATATGCAGAAACTAGGGAGACAGTGGGGCATAAGACGGATTCCAGACACAGGAGAGACCTTAGATGAGCAAAGTAGGTGACTTAACTGAAGGTGATGGAGGGGACACCCTAATGCTTTCACAAACATATCAAAGTCAATCCCTAAACTGAACTTGAGAAGGAGGGAAGGTGAGGGAGTAGGGCGGGAATTGGGAATTTGGGAAGGGTTAAGTGAGAAACATGGGCATGTATGCCTTTACCAGCTTATACCTAAGAAAGATGTATGATTATAATGCAACAATAAAATGGAAAAAAAAAGAATCCAGGGAAAAGTAATGGTCCAAAGGTATATCTAGCTGGGAGAACTGAAAGTCTGCTATAATCATACGACCTACAACACAAACTGTATCTCTGTATATTATTAGTAAATATTCAATACATTACCATATTTACTACAAAATGAATATTGTTTCTCCATATATTACTAGTAAATATTCAATATGTTACCATATTTACTACAAAGTGAATATTGTTTCTCCCAATGCAAAGGTAAGCATTGAACTAAAAATTTCTCTTAGTTTCTTAAAACTTTATTTTTTAGGACTGGGGATGTTCTACCTCTGAGCTATACCTCAAGCCCTATTTTTATTTTGAAATGGAGCTTCATTAAGTTACTGAGGTTCTCACCATATTAGTGAGGCTGATCTCAACCCTGTGATCCTCCTGCACTAGACTCCTAATTACTGGGATTACAAGCATGTGCCAAAATACCTGGCTAAAACTCTTTCTTTTAAACAAAGACTAGTTGCATTTTTCTCTGAAAGTCAACACAGAATGAATGAATTTAGGTTTCTCTTCTTTGGACCAAAATGGAGGGACAACTTTGAATTGGAATAGCAGTAACTATCTTAGGACTATGTAGATACATTCTAACTATCAAGAATGCACAAATGTGATTTTGGAGTATCTCTGAGTGTGTTTATTTTACCACCTCATTGCCAGTGGATAACTTGAGACAGAATAGGGTTAAGCAGTTTCCCAGTGTTCCACAATAAATTGACAGTAGAATTGGGATTAGAGTCTAGGTCTTCAAACCTTGGGGACTTCTCCATTAGCTCAGATCATGTACGGCTCAGCAGTTTCTTTCACAAGATCCTCCTGACATGACACATGCCATCAGTCTTATTTTATAACAGATGTTTTGAGGGTGGAACAGATGGTATCTTCCCTTCACCCTCCCAGCCCATGACTCCAGAGAGTCAAATCATGTCAGGGATGACACTCACAACTTTATTTCCCCAGGGGTCCACCTCCCCTTCTGCTCATCCTTCTCATGTGCTCATCTTTCCCATATTCAAGAAAATACTGTTTCTATATTTTAGGAAGCTATGTACTTTTCTGTCACTGGTGTTCTTGTTGTCCTGACTCTTGTTGGATTTTTATAAAGGATATTATTATATAGTCAGTGAGAATAGTGCTGGCCTCTAAGACTCTTGAGTTCTACCTCCCATTATGGTGCTTAATGCAATGGGTGACCTGTGTGTGATGAGTTACTTTCTACCTTTGTGTCATGTACATTTTGGGCTAACTTTGGTCCCCTAGAGGATCCCTTTGGTTACTCTTTGGGGATGCACTGTCCTACACTTTGAAATTCAGAATTAAAACAAGGCTTCACCTACAAGTTTGTGATATTCCATTATCTATGTCAGCCAACATTTTCATCTGGTTTACTGTCCGAGGTACCACTCTTATTCCTGAATGCCATTCTTTCTATTTTGCTTCTTGAATGTCTTAAAATGCCTGGATACTCATTTCTTTTCTTTATAGTTAACCAGTGAACTTCAGTTTATGTGCTGAGGGAGCCCAGTGTGAGATGTGTGTTGTGTGTTTGCATGTACACACATGCTTTTCTACCTCTTTGAAGAGGTTGTATTTAATGGTAGAAACATTAACTCTGGAGTCATAGAGGTTTTTAATTCCCAGCCTTGACTCTTATAAGCTGTGTGACTCTAGGTATGTCATTAAACCTCTTTGTCCTGTGTAGACACTTAGGATGTTGCTAGTGCTGTATGCAAGCAATTGAAGAAGCTAGTTTTGTTTAGAATTCATGAAAACCTCACCAAAAGTGAAGAATCATATATTTTCACTTGTATGTGGAAGCCAGCAAAAAATGGGGGTAAAAGAGGACTTCAGAAAAATGAGGGGATATATTAATAGAATAAATAGAAGGGGATTTGGAGAGGGAGGTGAAAGGGGAGATCTGATGATGGAAATAATTAAAATAATCCTTTGTATGTAAAGTAATCTATATCAATGTTAATATTATCTATGGGTAGGGGGAGAGAGCAGAGTGAGACTCGGAGGAAAATACACAATGAAGGCTGTATACATGTACATTTCTATTACCCTGAATCTCACTATGATGCATAATTACAATACACTAATTAAAAAATAAAAATAAAAAATTTAACACAGTAAAAAAAAGAAAATCCATGAAAGCCAAGCAAAGGAAAAACGTTATCTTCTGATCAACCATCATCCCCAGGAAGGAATAGCTGCCCACTGACAAACAGCCTTGCATCAGAGTGAGCAGTCCAGAGTGCATTGAGAAGCTAGGTCCATGTGAACTTGTTCCAATCTGTGAAATCCCCTAAGGAAACTAATCAGCTTTTCTTTCAATACTATATACAAGCTGCCTCATTTACATATTAATGCAAGAAATGGTTGGAAATGGTGGTCATTTGCTTCTGACAGTAGCCAGAGTCATTCAGTTTTTTAATTGATGTGTTATTACTAACAAAAGGACCCTGAAATTAGTTCTAATGTACTGTCCTGTGTTGGGCTCAATGCATCTAATCAGTATATGTATGTTGAGTTATAAACTGAAAGATTCTAATTTTCCTGGTGAGTCTATCAGGAAGCCTTCTTGTGCCCCTTTGTCTTAACACACTATAATACTTTTATTTGTAGCCAGAAATGGGCTTTGTTTCTACTCTCTTCTGTTCTAACTTGGGATTCATTTGCCTTTCACTGTCTGCTTATCTCTGTTTGAGGAAGTGCAGAATGCAGACAGAGAATGCTGATTCTCCTTGGATATAACCTTGAAGTTGGACCCTAGAGGGTACTAGGAATTTTATAATTATTTATTCCAATGTTAACATGTTTTATGATCTCCCTGGGCTCTCTTCTCCTCACTAACTCTGCTTAGGAGATTGGATTAAGTGACCTCTCATTAAGTGGATACTTTTACCCTTTGGTTCTTAATTTGGCTACTAGCCAGTATCTGTCCTTTTCTACCTTTGGATCTGAAGTCTATCACCTTTGGGTCCAAAGCTGATATTGGGATTATTACAAGTTAGAAATGTCTGTTTAAAATAATTGAAGGGATAGATTGGCTTTAAATACTCCATCTTATTTGGTCATTGCATCATCTACTTTTCAAAGTACTTTATTAAGAAAATGCTGGAGCCGGGCGTGGTGGCGCACGCTTGTAATCCCAGCGTTTGGGAGGCTGAGACTGGAGAATCCGGGTTCACGGCCAGCCTCAGCTACCTTGTGAGGCACTCCGCAACTTAGTGAGACCCTGTTTCAAAATAAAGAATAAAAAATAGGTCTGGGGGTATAGCTCGGAGGTAGAATGCCCCTGAGTTCAATCCCCAGTACCGAAAGAAAATGCTGGCATAATGGCAGTAAAATCTGGTTGGAATCTTACCCCTCCTAAATGTACAGCTAACTTGAAATATACTGACTTATGTATGATCCCAGGACTAGAGAAAATTTCATGAGGTCATTGAACCCAGTATCTACTACTAAAGCATTTTCCTAAATTCTCCATGATAGATCATTGCTCACTAGTATTAAAAATTATACAATATTTGATAGCACCTTCCATTCTCTGGACAGTTGTTCAGAGGATACTTCTAAGATCTTGCTGTGTTTCACTGCAACTCTCATGACATGCTTACTTTCTTTGTGTGTTCCAATTGACAAAACACCAGCCAATATTCTACTGACTCAGCTTCAGATGTAAGGGCTGTGATATCTACCACTAGAGTTGATTCAGCTGTTCTTGATCACTAGAAGGCTGTCCTGTTCCTCACTGCCCTGGGCTCAGCTAAAGATGGCAACTTTTCCAGATACTTATACAGTAACAGTAATTGTGAGTTTGGGTTTGCAAGAGTCTTATTCTACTACATTAGAATATACAAGGGCTTGAGTTCTTATAAGTACAAGAAGGGCTCTGTTGACTCCTATGGAATACATTTTACATATAGTTTTCTAATAATGCCCCAGGAACTTTTAACTCCATTAGTCCTTTGGCACCTTTAATATATTGACTGACTTATGACCTGCCTCAGTGCCCCTTGGAAGGAGTGGTTAGAATTGGTTTCCATGGGCCAGGCTGCTTGGTGGGCAGTTTGATACCCTGGAAGGTTTTCGTTCTGGTTTTTGTCAGTTTCCCTGAGTTTCAATTTTTTTGTGTGTCACCACAAAGAGAAAAATTGAGTGAGCCATGTACACTGTTTTATTTTCTCCACATTGCTGAGTATGTGGAGGAACTAAAGATGTGGCTGTCTCAAACTAGGTCTTGGATCACAGAATCCCAGCATACTTCCCAAGTATCTTCTTTGTGCACTTCCTATACAGGCCTTTACATCTATTTTTTCCTGTTTCTCTGTTTTAAATTTATTTTCTCCCTTATTATTTAGCAGTTCCCTCAATTGTACACTTAAGTACATGATCTCAATGTAAGTATTTCCTCCTCTGATTGCCTTGCTTAACTCCAGAGGTTATGTTAGACCTTGCTGTACCACATATCTCCTTTGTAGCATTGGTCAAGGCTACAGTTTTACTTGCATTATATCTTCACATCTCAAGGAGTAGAGCACAGCAAAGTTTCCTTCAAAGGCAGATGCTGGGTGGAGCAAAGTGACATGCTATCCTGTAGTTTGTGTTATTTACACAAAGTAAGTAATTTAAGCTTAGTGTTAAATCCAAGAATGCTGGTAGTGTTTGAGGGTCTGCTGAATGACTTTAATCTTGATGACACATCGAGGAACATTTGATCCCTTTGGTATCAAATTAAGTTATGATTATCAAATACTCAGGAGTAATTCTGTGCTAAGTACCATTGCAGTAAAAGCAAATAGATAAAACACAACCCATACCTTGTGGTCTGCTTAAGAATGCCTGTGATCTGGTTAAGATGAGACAAGCTATATATTCAATGAGTTTCTCTCCCAATTAGAATAGATAATTTTCTTTCATAGCACTTTGAAATTTTCATTCATAATGCTATCTCAGTTTGTTATTCTAAAATAATTTTTAAAATGTTTGCACAATCCCTACCTTCTGGTGATCACACCTTTGTATAATCCCCTCTCCTTGAATATAGGTATGTGCTGTGACTTGTTTCTAACCAATATAATCTGACAAAGTTGAGAAACTTCATGATTATGCATACATATTTGCATAATATAGCCTCACTCAAATTTCTTTTTCTGTCTTTGAGGAGCCAAGCTAATAAATTCTATGTCCAGCTGAGAGAATATGAATTCTTAGGGACCTTGGAAGTAGATCCTTCCCAAGTCATACACATTGTTATACACATAAAAATTAACATTACTGTTGAATAATTATTTACACAATCACAATCAAATTCTTATTTTCATCATCAGAAGCAATGTCTTCCTCTTTTATTTGCTGTATCCTCTATACATACTGTGATGCCATACATGGAGATGTCACTGAATAAATATTGGTTTAGTGAATAAATCTATGAATAAATGAACAAATGATTAGAATAATAAACTTAGTTGTGGGTGTTGTACATGTGGAAACATTGTAAATTTGGGGATCTTAGTGGACAGCCATTCGTCAAGTCACAAGAATGAAAATGACAAGTGTGGAAATTATGGCATGTGATTAACAGTCAAGAGAGTTAAACAGATGTTTGGCTAGAGAAGTGAGGCTATCAGATGGGAAGTCATGACCAGTGTTCAGGCATATAGAGACATGTGCCATGGAAATGAAGCTGTACCTATACACTCTGTGTGACCCCAGGGGTTACTTGAACTCAGTTGCCAAGGGATGGGTATTATTGGAAGACAGATTTTGCTTGGCATAAAGAATGTGTGAGGTGGTGGCAGTATGGTCAACAATTATAACTGCTTCTAATTCCATTAGTTGTGAGTTTCTTGTCACTTGAGACACTTCATCAGAGAAGAGTATCGAGTTGCTAAGGATGTTGTAAAGGAGATCTTTTTATTTAAAAGGCTTACTGTCCAGGTGGAAAGAAGCACATATGCATAAAGAAGATAGATTTTTTTTCTTTTTTTTTTTTTGGTGCATTGCAATCATACATCTTTGCTAGGTACAAGCTGGTAAAGGCATACATGCACACATTTCTCATGTAACCCTTCCCCAATTCCTGCCCCACTCCCTCCCCCTCTCTCTTTCTCAAGTTCAGTTTAGTGATTGAATTAGATATGATTGTGAAAGTACATCATATGCATTAGGGTGTTTCCCTCCCCCCTCCCCATCATCTTCAGTTAAGTCACGTTCTTTGCATGTGTATCTATGTTTATAGACACACAATTCACAATTACCAAACTATGGAAACAGCCAAGATGTCCATCAACAGATGAATGGATTACAAAACTATGAGACATGTACACAATGGCATTTTACTCAGCCATAAAGAAGATAGATAGTAATGAGAGACCATACTAAGTGACAAAATGATAGAAAAACATAAATCTAGAAGATTTTAGAGGGAATGAGTGGCCCCAAAGACTGAGCAATCAAAGACTTTCTAAAACAGGCTGTACTTGGAAGTTGAATAAACCTTGGATAAGTGAATTTAATGGTTATGGGGTATTTGTATAGGGATAATAGCACTAGGAAAGGGAAAAGGCAGACACATTGCAATCCATAGATTACCAGGTCCACCTCAACATTTCTGGTTGAAAATCATTATGGCCTGCATTCTGTCTATGCTCAAAAAGTCTTTCAGCAAAGAAAGCTCTTACTGCCTCCCTTACTTTCATTCAGATATCCTACCTTCTCTCTGTGCTTAGAAATGCACAGCACAGATGCTCAGGACCAATTGGTAGAGGTGTGTTTTTTTCCCTAATCATGAAATAGGATAATATCAGAGCTTGAGTTGCAAACAGAATCATTAGTCAAGTGCTTTACCAGCCTCAGCAGTGAATTAATGTGAAATTTGAGCACATTTCTTAGCTTCTTGATTTTTAAATTTCTCCTGCAAAATGATGTGTCTTGGTTTCTCATTGAAACCTCAGGGTGCCGAGTATTAACTAAAGAGAAATAGCACTAACTGACATGCTATATGTTTACTATATTACCCAAGATGTCATCCACAAAAATAAACCCTAGGCCATCATTTGCAGCCACTGTGGTGGGTTCTTTGGAGAGCTAGGAGGCCAGGGAGAGAATTAATGAAGGCTGATGATGAAGTATTGCCTTTCAGATGGAAAAAAGCTCTCCATTTCAGAATAATTTCTTGCTTTTAGCATTGGGTAAGTTACTGATTTATGGAATAACTTTTGACAATACTAAGGCCTAAAATTCTCTTCACAGCATGGTTACTAGCAGCCTGAACTTTTTCCTACCCTACTTCTAGGAACTTTGACCCCATGGGACCACATATTCATACTTCTCCAAAAAGAAACACATATTTCATTCTATGCTGCCAGAGCATTTTAAAGCTAAATATTGTCATTTAAGATGACCTGTCTGGGAAACTATTCATTTGAGTTGCAGCTGTATCTTTCCTAATATTTAGTCTTAATTAATGATTTAGAATTTAAGGCTGTCTTTTTTAGGGGATATGGCTCAAGGAGGGTGTGTCTGGGACTCTAAATAAATGGTCTTTTTTCAAAAACTTTTTCCCTGTTAACTTCCTTTGATATTCATTCTGATATAGTTGACTTAATGATGTAGTTTTTGCTGTTTTTTATATTTCTATCTCTGAAATAAAAATATTTCATATATTATCTTTTTATGGTACTGGGGATTGAACTAGGAGCATTTTACCTCTGAACTGTACCCCAGATCTTTTTAGTTTGAAACAGGACCTCACTAAATTTCAGAGACTATCCTCAAACTTGCCATCCTCTTGTCTCAGCCTCCTAAGTACTGGAATTACAGGCATGCTCCATTGTATCCAGCTTCCACGTATTATTTTAACTTAGGTATGGTAGAATGATTTAATTACCCTGAACTAATCTTAGAAGAATGGGATTCAATCTTATAGAATGTAAAACCATTACTAATTGAAGGCCAGTACATAAATCTACTGCCTCTAAAGTAAGATGAGTCTGTATACATAACTCAAAACAAGAAGACAAATACTAATGGGCCGATATTAAGAAGGCAAAAATATAATCTATGTTTTCATTTTGGATAAGGAAATTTGGCCTGGTAACATAGAAAATGGCATATAATATCCCCCTTCTAGGTGGAGTATGATTCTTCATAGATGAAATATCATTCTTTAGTACTAAAGGACTCTTATATTCCATAGTGCCTGGGACATAGTAGGTGCTAAGTAAATAGTCAAAGAAATAATGAATGTCTCAGCCTTCCAATTTGTTTATAGCCCTGGCTGTGTCTTTAACTTTATTCTTGAAAGTAGTTGATATAAAATATTCCTTTTATAGGAAGTAGGTGACTAAAACTGCCAATATTTGAATCTATGACAAAGTGATTGGCACATAGTAAGTACTCAAGAATGCTTTCTAAATGCAGCTGTGAAAGAAGATTGTTAATGATGCTCTTCAACTTTAAGGATACCCTACCCACTATTTTATTACTTATTCACACGAATCTTTGTGGAAAGACCAAGTGATCTTATACCCGAATGGAGAAAGTCTCTAAAGTATTTGGTAAAGAGTGTATCATGAAGTGAATTGATACTTCAACTCCAATGTTAAAACTGGAGTGTACATGAAAATTATGCAGAATTAATGTTGTGTATGAGCTGGGGTGCAAAAGAGTTCAAAATAATGATGGTAGCTGGGCGTGGGGGTGCATGCTTGTAATCCCAGCATTTGGGAGGCTGAGACTGGAGGATCCGGGTTTGCAGCCCGCCTCAGCTACCTAGTGAGACACTCCGCAACTTAGTGAGACCCTGTTTCAAAATAAAGAATAAAAAATAGGGCTGGGGGTGTAGCTCAGATGTAGAATGCCCCTAGGTTCAATCCCCAGTACCGAAAAAAAAGTAATAATAATAACAATGGTAACCAAAATAAATGAACAGTGAAATATTCTCTTTGTCAGGATATATTGATATTATAAACAGCCTCTTATGAATAAGAATCTTGACCTTCAAGTTGTTCTTTACATACATATCTAGGCCTACAGCATTGATGAATGGACAATGGCAAATGTATCTCATGGGAAATTTGAACTTGCATTTGCATCCTGCCAGGGGCTTCATCACAATAAAGTGACAAATGGCAATATTCACTGATGTGTAGGGAATAAAAGTTCTTAGTGCAATGAAATTAAGATATGGATAGCCTTGTATTTTCTTATAGTAGCCATTCTGAAAATGCAGTGGCTACCATCGTATTGCTCATGCATCTTACTGAAAAACATTAACTACTGTTAAGTTAGAGCAACTTTCCTCAATGTGTGGCTTTGCTTTGGAATCATCTGGAAGCATGTTAACAGTGTATATTCCGTCATAGAAATGCAAATTAAAACCACAGTGAGTTACCACTTCACATATTAGGATGACTACTGTACACAATAAGCAACAGAAAATAAAAGTTGACAAGGATGTGGAGAAATTGGACTCTTATGTGGGGTTACAAAATAGTGCAGCCACTGTGGAAAACAGTATGATGATTACTAAAAAAATAAAAATAGAAACACTATATGATCCAGCAATCCAGCGATCCCACTACTGGTCATATTGCCAAAGGAAATCAGTGTATCAAAAAGATGTCTGCACTTTCATGTTTATAGTAGCATTATTCATAATAGCCAAGAGGTGGAAATGACCCAATATTTATCCATAAACGAATGAAAACTCAATGTGTATTTCAATACAATGGAATATTATTTAGCCTCAAAACATAGAAATTTTGACACATGCAACAAGGGAGATGGATCTTTAGGACATTATGCCAAGTGAAATAATCCAAACTGTACATAAGACAAAGCAAATGGTCTCTAAATATGTCTGAGACTGGGCCAATGGCAAAAGAATGATTACTTCATAAGGGGATATTTGTTACCAAGGTGATTATGGATCATGACTCTAGTTTTGTAGATCTTGTGATGTGGAGGTTAAAGAAAAATTGCTTTTTTATTGTTTTCTGTACAGTTATGCTAAGGAACTTTGGCTTCTGTTTAGAAACTACACAGAAAGCGTAACTGTGGTTTGTGATTAGTTAATTTATACTTTCCTGCATGTTTTATGTTGACATTTGCGCACCTGAGTCACTAATTTGAGACGAGTTACTTGACCTCTCCAGGCCTCATTTTCCTCTTAAGTAAAATGAAGGCAATAATATTCTTTATATTGCAGGGCTGCTGGGAGGATTAAACTAATTAATTCACATAAAGAGTTGAGAATATTACCTGATGCCTAGTATATACTCAGGAAATATTACCTATTGTTATTAAATTCATATATCTGTACAAAGCCTTATCAATCTGCAGTTGTTACATCTTACTTTTGTTGAAAATATTGAAACCATAAGAGACATTTGAAATAACCTGCTATGGCGACAGTGCCGTAAAATCACCTTATATACTCATCACACTTCGAGTTTCTGGTATTTTAATATATTAATAAATATTGATTATTCTCTGCTGGGCAATGTTTTCTCCCTATGAAAGAGGGAAGATTAGTACAATTATCTCCACCTGAGAAAGGAGACCACTTGCGTAAAGAGAGGTTAGTGAATTTGCTTCCTGTCATGCTGCTTATTAGTAGACCAGGCAGGGCTGGAGCTCAGCTCTTGTACCTTCTACCTAAAGCTGTTTCAGCTTTATCTTGCTTTTGTGTCTAATGCAATGTGGCTGGCCAAAAGCATACTGGATGCTTCTTCATGGGGCATTTCTGGTACTGAACAGAGGAACTGATTAAAAGAAGGAGGTTGGGAGGTACCAAGAACTGGGGAGAGCTAGAATTCTAAAGTCCACAGTAGATAGGTATCAGGAGCCCTTGGGGGTTATAGCAAGGTGCAGCCAAGCACTCTTACAGATATCCTGGCTGACTCGACTGGATTTCCTGTCTGTACATACCTAGATGGCTCTCCTGACTCCTGATCATTCCTCCATCAGCAATAAGAATGGATTTGCACTGATCTGGCTATGTTTTCTCCTTGGCTCTCTTGTGACCAATAGCACCACTTGCCACACGGTTCTATGAATGAGGGTATAGCAAATAGATGTTGCATGTGATAGGGCAAAGTTAACTGACCTATGTGGAAATTGGACTGATGGTTCTCATATAAGACTTGCAGAATCTCATTTCATATAAACAATAGAATTAGACACAAGGCTATATAAACCAATTCAAACCAATTGACTTTACTGTAAGAAAACAGGATTCATTTGGATTTCTAATCTTCATCAATTTTTTAGACAGATAACTAGGGTTAGTGATTCAGAAAAAGACTTAGCCTGGAAATGACAAGGCCCTCATGTGGATACCAAGGGAACTTTGGTTACTATCAATTGCTTGTAAGAATGTACTATTGGCCCTGAGGAAGCAGCTTTAAATGTCAAGAGGTTCAGAAGTAAAGGACTGAATATCCCGGAAGTCAGAGTTTCCAAATCTCAAGATCCTCAACTGGTCTTAATCTCTAGCACCTCTGCTGAAGAAAATACTGGCTTTAAAGAGCTCCTTGGATTTATAGAAGTATAAAATTCCTCTTCAGTTTGAAAGTTCTTTTCTATTTCTGTTCTTCAAATCTAGGGATGCATAGGAATCAAAGCTAAACTTGATGTCACGCAAAAAGTTCAGCTTCCACACTGATAAAGAGCCAGACATGTGACAACACTGCTTTTCAGTTATCTCTGGCACCTTCCTAGCCACACTCTTAGATTTAGTGCTAATAAAACAGTCAGGGCCATTTTTAGATACTCGGTAGTGTCATTCTCTATCCCTCCTCCTTCTCCTCATCTGCCTCTTGCTTCCTGACTTACAAAAGTATAGGCTGCTGTTGGAATTCACTACAAATTTTTTCTCTTTTATTTCTCTCTGTTGTCTCTGAATTTAGCGTGATTTTTTTTTTTTTACAGTAAGGCTCCTACCTGCTTTCTGTTGCAGAATGACCTTGGAATCTTTTGCTGGGGGAGTTCTCTTGCCTTCTAGCTAGTAATTAGTGTCAGATGAAGTAAACTGCATGGATTACAAATTGAGCTGGGAAAGGTGAGATGTGCCTTTTCATTGAAAATGTTCTCACCATGGAATCATCAGAAAACTAGAGTGGAGAGCCCTTGCATATTACACATATGATATAAATATGTGTGTATACACATTCACACACACACACACAATTAGAATAGGATGAGTATGAAGTGGAACTCCTCACTCTCCCGTTTTGAAGCTGAGATTCTTCATACTGCAGTATTCGTTTTGATAACCATGCAGAGACAGATGGCAATTTGTCCCTCTTCCAGAACAGAGGAATAGTTTGCCGAGCTATAGCTAGTATAATGAGAAGCTGTGTAAGTTGAAGATGAGGTAAAACCAGAGCATCTGTCAGTCCTCACATGCCAGATTGGAGATGCTGCAGACAAACTAATATTTCAACAAAAAGTTGAAATGAGTATAGATTTGTGACCAAAATGATTGCATTTGATAACAGTGCCATAGCAGATGTCCTAGAGTTCATGCTTGCTTTTTATTACTGCTCTGTGAGTACTTTTGGAAACAAGACCTAACCACACAGCTTGTATGGAGCATGTTCATTATAAAATTTTATTTTACAGAAAACAATGAGATGGAAATTTTGTAGCTAATTTGGTACTTCCTACACTATCATGTTTTTTAACTTATAATTTGGGAAAAGATTCTATTCCTGTTTGATTTACATTGGTGCTTCCTGGCCTAATGAAAGAACATCATGTTAATTTGAGGTAGAGAATGAAAACTCGAGTTAATGTTTATTATCTAATACTGTGTTTTCAGCCCAGACTATAGGAAGATGCACCTTAACCTATCTAGAGCTCTCCTTTTCATCCATTCTCCTATATTTTTTGTTATCTGAGGGTAATTTTTTAAAAAATTCTTCTTTAGGATCCCTGATTAGAAAAGTATCAATGGAGTTACAGATTTCAAAACATCATGTTATACACAATAAATGTATGCAACTTTTATTCGTCAACTTAAAATTTAATTACATAATTGTTAAAAGAAAGAAGTGAAAGGTAACAGGGGAACCATGTTTCCTCCACTAGCATCTTTTTTCCATAGTTTGATGAGTAGTTACTTCCTCAAAAAAGCAATTGTTTTAGATCTAGATAATTTATGTTCCTTATATACTGTGAAGAATGTGTTTCTGTGTGTATTAAGCCTTTCTGGTCTCAGTACTACATAAGACAATGTTAATCTGACTAAGGGTGAGAAATTCACTGGCTCAGAACCCAGAACCTACAATATGTGCATTATATGAAGGACAATTACTCCGAGTTTCACTGAAATGGGAAAGAGCTATATAACCTGATTGCCGTAACTTATAATGGATCCTTATTGGGAGAAGGAAATTATTTTCAAAGGTTGATGAATGTTAATGAAAGGTTACATGTGGTAGTCAAAATGTTATAGCATTGAGTTTACACATAGGAAGAGTCCAATTACATGCAAGAATATTTCCTATTACCGGGGCTGTTAGGACCATTTCTCTGCCATATCATGTAAGTGAATCATACTTAAGGACAAGTGTTTCTGTCTCCCTAGAACTCAGGGACTCTTACAAAATATATGGTTTCATTTATGGAACTCCTGTTTTTGCTTCCCTTGGAGGTTTTAACTTGCATTGTGCTATTTTCTAGCAGTTTGTGGTATTGGAGTCTTTGAATTACATTGAAACCAGTAGCATGGCTTTGGATTTGCCTGCATGGGTTGAAGTGCAGTTGTTTGTAGAGTGCTAAACCACACTCCCAGCAAGTCTCAGTTTGAATAAAAATGTTATGATAGAGTAACATACTCATGTGTTAAAATAGATATGCACGTAATTAAATAAACATGTCTATGCTATGCTAAATGAAGAAAAAGAACTCATTTGATTTTACTTTCATCTACTTACAGGCAATCTTGCTTTTGTGTTGTCCTTAAATTGCCTGTTTCTCAATGATCTTTTTGAATATTCTTATTTTTAAAGGGAATTGAATTGCATATTTTAAAACATCAAATCTATTACAAGTAATTACCAGATAAATCTAATGTTATGAGTGACATATATGATATATCAGGCTTCTGGAATTTTAAACTATTTTTTAAAAGTATGTACATTGCAGAAATGCTCGGCCTTATTTTAACTATCATGCTGTGTATGTTTTCCTTCCTCTCCCATTAAATCAGATCATTTCTTTGTTTGCAAACCTTCAAAGGCCTGGAAGAGAACCAGTTTGTATGGCATTCAATATCTTTCACATGTGCCCCCTACCTTGCTAGTTGTAGCCCTGGCTCCCACCATGCCCCCACCTTCTCTCAATGTCACACACTGAGCTCCAAACCCTCAAATCCCAAGTCACACTAAGGCTTCATTGTGCTGACACACCTTGGCACAGGCTGAGTAAAATGCCCTTTCTATTATATACCTTCTGCATCCCCTTTATTTGTCCTGATCAAATATAACACTAATTTTCTGGCATTGAATTTCTTAAAATTGCCAAATAGGCAGGAATATAATAACTATAAGTTCTGGGTGCAAATAAACTTACACTTTTCACTTTCTCATTAATTGCTCAAGTTCCCACTTGCTCATTAGCAGAGAGTGCAGAATATTTCTCTTGACAGTTCTCCTCTCACCCCCACCAAATTACTAGAAACTCTCAGGCTTCCACAGATCAGAGAGGAAGGGCATTCCAGCTTCTGCACTTAAACTTGAATCCATGTTCTTCATTCTATCACAATTCCAGAATGCTATAGAAAATTGGTAGTGTTCAAAAATTTTGAGATGAAATCTCAGGGTAGTTTTGATATGCATCTCCCTGATTACCAATGATTTGGAACATTTCCTCATACATTTATTGGCCATTTGCATTTCTTCTTTTGTGAAGTGTCTATTTAGGTCCTTTGCCCATTTTTTGATTGGGTTACTTGCTTTCTTAGTTGCGATTTTCTTGAGTTCTTTGTATATCCTAGATATTAGACCTCTATCGGAAGAGTAGCTGGCAAAAATTTTCTCCCACTCTGTGGGTTTTCTGTTGAGGTTCTTGATAGTTTCCTTTGCTGTGCAGAAGCTCTTCAGTTTAATGCAATCCCATATATTGATCTTCCTTTGAGCTGCTTCTGCTTTTGGGGTCTTGTTGAGAAAGTTATTACCTGTGCCTATGTGAGATTAGCCAGTCACAAAGAGTAAAGAAGCATATGTTCTCCCTAATATGCGGATGTTAGGGAGTAGATGGGACATAAGAGGGTCCCCAGAGAATTGTGTGCAAATATGTTGTTAACAATTTGTACTTAACAAAGATGTATGCTATATTGCACGAGTTACTACAATAAAAAATTAAAAAAAAAAGTAGAGACCCTCGATAAACAAAGAAGTAGACTTAACCGAAGGGAATGGACGGGGGCTGGGGGGGCATCCTAAGGCACATGATGGACTTACACGATTATATCAAGACCACTCACTGAACTGAACTTGAGAGGGAGGGAGGGTGAGGGAGCGGGGTGGGAATTGGGGAAAGGGTCAGATGAGAAATGTGTGCACATTTGTCTTTATCAATCTGTACCTAACAAAAATGTATAAATAAAAAGCACGAATTATTACAATAAAAAAATTGAGATGATTTTTTCTTGCATTTCTAAAACTGTAAGAAAGAAAAAAACACATTTCTTTTTATTTCAGTGGGACATCTTTTTTTTTACAATACCTACCATTAATTAAACTATAGACTTTTTTCAAATTTCATCAATCTCTTAGTGAGATTTGTAGAGAACCAGGGCAGGAGGAGGCTAGACAAAAGTTCCAGAGTCCTTCTTTCTAGTTTACCATGAGCATCCAAGGGTCATTTGTCTAGCCTCCTTCTCCTGCCACTTATATGAGTAGAATGTGCTAATTTAAAATGAGAAACTAGAGGACAATTTGTGGGAGAAGTTGCCTGTACATAATGTTAAACTCACAACCTACAGTATTGCATATATAAAACCGGGCTTAACAAGTGGACAAAGAAAGAGTAAATTAAGTTCCAGATTGAAAGAAATCATTTGAATCCTTTTCTAGTCAAAACAGGCATGTTCATGAAAGAAAAAAGTTTACAAATCAGTAACTTGGAAGTGTCTTATCAGTTCTTCCCACAAAGTCACTTAACTTGATAAGAAAGGATTCCTTCTTTCTAGGATCACTAGAAGGAAATGGAGAATTCAACATGAAAAAGGGTGACATATCCCAGAACTGTGTAACAAGTGATGAGTCATTGTTGTAGGGGGTGTTTAAAGTAACCCTGGACTATGGAGAAAGATGATGTTAATAGTGTGAGAACACAGTTTGTATTGTTCCTTGTTAGGATTCCTCATTTTCCCTGTTCTTTAATAGTGTCTATAAGCAGTAGGAGATTTTTTTGTTATTTTGTTATTTAGATCAACAGTATATGTTAATATCCATATGACTGCATGCTGTTAGCTAGGTAGGTCAAATGTTTTCCTTGACTCAAGTATGGTTTTTCTCCATGTTAAATCTTATCTTTAATGATATTTTTATTTTTTGTATGTGGTACTGGGGATGGAACCCAGGGGTACTCTACCTCTGAGGTATACATTCAGCCCTATTTTTAAAACATTGAGACAGACTCTCACTAAGTTGCCAAGGCTAGCCTCAAACCTTCAATCCTGTCTCAGCCTCCAAAGTATTGGGATTACAGGTCTGTGCCTCTGTGCCTGGCTAATTATATTTTTATGAATGTCCAGTGAAACAAATTAGTCTGTTAGGTTTGTAGCAAAGATATTAAAAGTATTTCCAACAATGATAAAGTATGTATCATGTAAATCTGTAGATATGTATTTCAGAATAACAAGTCACATCTGTACAATTTGTGCAAATCAGCAAAGAACCATAGAGACTACAGTTGTTTTTTAGTTATTTTATTAGTGCATTGCAATTATATATCATAATGAGATTCAATGTAATGAAAACATACATGCACAAAGCTCTTGATGTATTTATCTCCACATCCTACCCACTCCCCCTCCTTCCCGACATGAGTTAGTGAGATCGGTAGTAATATCTTCACATATTGCCAGAGTATTATTTGAACTGTTTCCTCCTCGATCCTGCCTCTTACCCTTCCTAGCCCCCTCCCCCAATCCCTTTCTACTACCCTACAGGTCTCTCTCCATATTAAAATCCCTTATATTGTCTATTTTCTCTCTAGCTTTCACATAGGAGAGAAACATATACTGTATAGTTATTTTCTATAAATGATAACATATTGCATATATAATTCTGTAACTACCTTCATCATTAAAAAATAAGAAAAAAGATTTAAGGTTGTATATACATTTATATGCTTATTGTAATTTACTTTTTCATTTTAAAGTTGTCTTCTCTGATTTTTTTTTTCAGTAGTAGAAGCTGAACCCAGGGGCATTCTACCTCTGAGCTACACTCCCAGTCCTATTTTTTATTCTTTATTTTGAAACAGGATCTCACTAAGTTGCGGAGGGCCTCACTAAGTAGCTGAGGCTGGCCGTGAACCCGGATCCTCCCCTATCAGCCTCCCATGTACTGGGATTATAAGTGTGCTACCTCACCCGGCATTCTCTGTTTTTTTTTTTTTTTTTTTCTTTTTAACTTTTTTACTTGATGGAGCTAATTATATTCTGGGAATATGTTTCTTGTAGTTATCTCATGTGATTGAAAATATTTTTCTGTAAATTTTTGAGATATTGGTTTACTATGTGGAATTTTCAATTTTTAGTTTTTATATATTGAATTTTCCAGATTTTAAAATTATGGTTTCTGGTTCTTCTGACATGTTAAGTATGACTCATCCCAAGATTTTAAGAAAAATTAAACTAAATTATCTTTTATAACCTCTGTGATATTGGTTTTTACTATTAAATCTTTGATCTACCTAATATGAATTTTAATATAAAGAGTTAGCTAGAATTTGAACTATTTATATAATTTTTATTTCATCCTACACACAAACTCTTTAGTTTTGGTTTGGGTTCTTTCTTTTTTTCCTTCTTCTTGTTCTCCTCCTCCTCCTCCTCCTCCTCCTCCTCCTCCTCCTCCTCCTCCTCCT
>PVLC010022854.1:0-26389 GCA_004027655.1 Graphiurus murinus | reverse complement strand
TTAGGTCTTTTTTGGGGGGGTGAGGAGGAGTTCAGAGGATTGAACCTAGGGATGCTCTAACATTGAGCTATATCCATAGCCCCTTTTTATTTTTTACTTTGGAATAGGGTTTTACTAAGTTATATGTGAAAGACTGGTTACAATAAAGAATGAATTCGAACCGTGTGTGGTGGCACACACCTATAATCCTAATACTTGGGAAGCTGAGACAGGAGGATCTCAGGTTCAAGGTCAGCCTCAGCAACTTAGAGAAACTCTCAGGATCTAGTGAAACCTTATTTCAAACCAAAAAATAAAAAGGGCTAGGGGTGTAGTTTGGAGGTAGAATGACCCTGGGTTCAATCACCATTACCACATACATACACACACACACACACAGACACACACACACACACACACACACACACACTCACACACACACACACACACACAGTTGATTTAGTATTAACCTTGAAAATGTAAAAACACAGACAGGCGTGGTAGCACACGCTTGCAATCCCAGTACGTGGGAGGCTGAGACAGGAGGATCACAGGCTCAAGGACAGCCTTAGCAAGTAGTGAGACTCTCATTAACCTAGCAAAACCTTGTTTCAAAATAAAAAATAAAATAGAGCTGGGGTTGTAGCTCAGAGGTAGAATGTCCATGGGTTTAATCCCCAGTACCACAAAAAAAATTAAAAAAAAAATACAATTGACAGAATATGGGGAGTAATAAAGGTAAAAGTATATGCAGAATGTGACTACTCCTTTCCAACTCCATGAGCACCACCTAGTCAGAATTAGCATTATCTTCTGGATGTGGTGGCACACACCTGTAATCCCAGTACTTGAGAGGCTGAGGCAGGAGGAGTACAAGTTCAAAGCCAGTGTGCAATAAGTTAGTAAAACCCTATTCCAAAGTAATAAATAAAAAGGGGCTTGGATATAGCTCAATGCTAGAGCATCCCTAGGTTCAGTCCCCTGAACTACCCCCCCCCAAAAAAACCCTAACATCATCCCTGTGTGATTACTGTAAGAGCCTCCCAGCTAATCCCCTGCTTCCACCAATGCATTCCTACAGGTCTCCACAAGGGAACTATACACATCCTTCTATACATAGGTCAGACCATGTCATATTTCTCTGCTCATAACCTTTCAATGGCTTCCCACTGAACCCAGAATAAAAGCAAAAATTCCTTGCTTTGATCCACATGGCCCTCCATTACCTCAGCAACCTCTCTGGCCTCATCATCCACCTCACTGAACTTTGCTCACTCCAACCTGACCATGCTGGCTCCTGCCATGAGGCCCCTGCTGTTTCCCCTGCCTGGAACTCTCTTCCACAAAATATCATGTGAACACTCTCCCTGCCTTTAAGTCTTTGCTCAAACATCACCTCTCTGAGGCCAAATCTGACCACCTGTCTTAAAATTATTACTCCTGCCTCCCTGACTCCCGATCTCTCTTTCTGTGTTCTACTCTTTGTTTTACATTGAATTTACCAGCATCTGTATAACTTATGTGTCTGAATCATACACACACACACACACACGCACACACACCAGAATGTGTCAATGAATCTGGTATCTCTATGTTGTACACTGAATACTTAGAACAATGTGTATCACTATAAATAATAAATAATTGTTGAATGAATAAATATAGCTTAGAAATCAAGAAATATTATAAAACACTAATGGGACAAAACCTAGAAGTTTATTGTTTAGAAGTATAAAAGCAATCAAGAATTAAACTATAGTAATAACTACAGAAACTGGGAGTAGCTAAATACTTGTTTTGACTCCAGGGAGTAAATAGTATCTTTTATTACTTTGTTTTGTTTTGTGGTGCTGGGGATTGAACCCAGGGTCTCATATATTCTAAGCAAATACTCTACCCCTGACCTACATCTCCTGCCCTTTCTTTAATTTTATTTTTGAGACAAGGTCTTGCTAAACTGCCAAGGCTGGCCATAATCTTGCCTTAGACTCCTGAGTTGCTGGGATTACAGATGTATACCACTGTGCCCAGCAGATAATACCTTTTAAATTAATAAGTCAAGAAATGTCAGCAAAGGCATATAGTTGAAAGTTTGGAGTTCATTACTATAATATTAAGGGAAAATGTTTTTGCTTTGTTTTTGAGACACTGGGGATTAAAAAGTGGCTGCTACTTCTACATAAGTACAGTCACATGCTGTATAAGGACATATCAGTCACTGACAGTCCCATAGACAATGGTTGTCTATAAGCCTGCATCTAGTTGTTGGTGACATTGTAGTGGTCTTAGTTTATATAAGTACTCTCTGATGCCCACACAATGCCATTACCTAACAGTGCATTTCTCTGAACCAACCCCACACGAGGTAATGCATGACTGTATATATGTTTGTTGTTAACATAGAGATGTTCTTGTAGGATACACACCAGATTACCTGGAGTAGTGACATTTTAGAAAGCAGTTTAAAGGAACACAGGGGTAAAAATCAGTATTGAAGTTTTTAGTCTTTTTACCAAAAAAAGGGGGGGGGCTGCCTCTAAAAAGTGGGACTAGGAGGTGGGACAAAGAGAGCTGGATATTCAGTATAAACTCCTCACTATTTGAATACCAGTACCTTCTCTCCTATCCACCTGTCAGCCACTAGGGAATTAGTCTAGTGTTTTTGCATTTGATATTATTTTCTTCCTTCTGGATCATGTGGCTTGGCTGTGCCTCTTTACGAAATTGCCAAAAGCAAGCTTAATATGCCAAACCAAACATCTGTCACTAGACAAAGGAGATCTATTACTCTTACCTAAAAGAGTGTTTGCTCCACCAGAAATCCTGCAATCGTTAAACCACGAGGAGGCCCCAGCCCTGGCAATGATGCAGCCAAACATTGAGGTTTGGGGGAGCACCCCCTTCTCCCCACTCTCATAGAGCCCTGGAGGACCCAGCCTCTCCTCCAGGGTGCTGTCAAGAAAGAGACCAGGATGGAAAGTTCTGTTGGGATATGCAGATGTACAAAGAGTTCTTTGAGTCGCTTTTATAGTTTCTACAAAACTCAAGGGCTGAGACTAAAAAGGACCCTCCGTTGCTTATTCATTCATCACTGTTGGCATCTGATACAAATACTCCTCCAACTCCTTGCAAGCCTGGAGGGTAATAAAGACTGCTTTTGTCCAGAACTCAGGCAAAAGAGAAATCCTGGTTCTCAACACCAATTTTTATCCCAGGAGGGCAGGGAAGAAAACAGGGAGCTAATATGAAAGAACAAAAGGTTCCTGTATCTCTAAACATGTCTTTAGAAGCTGTTTCCCTGGTTATGAAGATCAACTTACTACAAGAAAGGTAAATGAGAAGCCCCAGACCACACATGCCTATGATCCCAGTTACTCCAGGGGCTGAGGCAGGAGGATGGCAAGTGTGAGGCCAGCCTGAGCACCTTAGCGAGACTGGTCTCAAAATAAAATTTAAAAAGGGTTGAGAAGTTGGGTATGGTGGTGCACACTTGTAATCCCTATACTTGGGAGCCTGAGACAGGAGGATCGCAGGTTCAAAGCCACTTCGGCAACTTAGCAAGACTATCAGAAACCTAGCAAAATCTGTTTCAAGACAAAAAAATGGGCTTGGAGTTAGAATGCCCCTGAGTTCAATTCCCAGAACCACAAAAAAAAAAAAAAAAAAAAAAAAAAAAAAAAAAAAAAAAAAAAAAAAGCTGAGGAGGTAGGTCAGTGATAGAGCACTTGCCTTTGGGAGGCCCTAGGCTCAATCTCCAGAACTAGACATAGGCACACACACACACACACACACACACACACACACACACACACACATACATGTTACAAGCCATTTAAGGTGGTTAAGACAACAAGGACCAATTTGTCTGACATTTTTATGTGAGGTTTTGAAAAAAAAGCCTGAAGGCTATATTTAGACCCAACTGTGTAAATTTATTATGTAGATTATTAGACATCTAACAATTACATTTTGGAGGGGGAAGTCAGAGGCGTAGCTCAGTTGTGGAAAGCATAATTAGCATGTACAAGGCACTAGGTTAAGTCCCAGCACTAAAAGATAAATAAAATAAAAACGGGGAGGGCAGCTATCAAAGATGACATTTGTTTTAGAATTATTAATATTATACTATTTTTTCTGACATTTCCTCTTCAAGGACTAGTTGTACCTTCTTGTTCTTGGTTCTTGAAAGAAAACCCTCATTATCACGTAATCACTATTCCTGCCCCCAGTTCTCTAAAGTAGACGGAGCAACAGGACAGAAAGGTGACTTAGTTTGAGAGCACTTTATTTTTTTTTAATTTGCTTTTATTGGTGCATTATAGTCTCACATCATAATGTAAATCATGTTGACAATGACATATATGCACACAGTACTTGGTGCCCCGCAACCTCCCCATCTCCCCCCTTCCCAGTACAGAGTACTGAGATTGACATTTGGGATTTTCACATATGTACACACACAGTCAGTGTTAATATTTCCATTAATGAACCTCAGTCTTTCCCCTCCCCTTCCCTTAGACCACTTCCCTGACTCCACAGAGATTTCTCCTCCATTATCTGGAGTCCCTCTGGTATCCCGGTTACTCCATAACACAAGCTATTAGAGAAAACATATGTCCCTTTTGAGAGCACTTTAAGTGTCAGGAAAACCCTTTCAATGCCATTTCAAAGCATCAGCGACCAGGAATCTCTGATAAGTTTATGTACAATTCCTGTTCTCAATCTCAATTCCATCCAGATATCCAAGCCAGAAACCCAGGAGCGATTCTTGTCCTCTCCTCTCCCTCCCTCTCCACATTGACTCATCCCTACAAAGTCCTGCAGACTATAATTCTAAAATACATCATGAACTTTTTCCCATTTTCTAGTTAAAGATACTTCAACTCAACACAATCTCATACTTGGGCTGCTATAACAGGAATTTTTAAAATAAAAATAGTAGCAAACACCTTGTAGTGCTCTTTCTGGGTCAGGCATCCCTCTAAGTATTTTACATGGATTAGTGCATTTATTCCTCTCAACAGTCTTCTAAGGCATTCTAGTCCTTTACCACTTTAAGATGAAGAAACTGATTCACAGAGAAGTGTTGCCCAAAGTCACACAACTAGGAAGTGGAGGAGCCAGCAATGGGCTCCTCAGTGGCTCTCCATTCCTGCCTGCTTTCCTCTAATCCCATTTCCACACAGCAGCCAATGTGGTTGTTAAAAACAGGTAATTTAGCCAGGCATGGTGGCGCACACTAGTAACCTCAGTACTTGGGAGGCTGAGACAGCAGGTGTGCAGGCTCACGGCCAGCCTTAGATACTTAGTGAGGTCCTCCTCAACTTAGTGAGACCCTGTTTCAAATAAAGAATAAAAATAGGGGTTGGGGTGTAGCTCAGAGGTAGAGTGCCCCTGGGTTCAATTCCCAGTACTGCAAAAAAAAAAAAAAAAAAAAATTTTTTTTTTAATCAGGTAACTTTTATATAGAACCAGAAAGTCTCTTAAGGCAAAAACAGAAAACAACTTGAATCCTTGTTTCCAGCAGCCTGTTCAAACCAGCTCAGCAGGACAGGTTCTTTCCTAACTCCTAGAGCAAGTTCCTTGCCTCTTTTGTTACTCTTGGTAAATAAAATGTATGTCTTTTAATCGGAAAGTAGTAGCCTCATTTCAATAATCAAAATGCCCACCCAACATGTTGGTTAAAACTGAACTTCATGCTGAACATGGTGGTGCACACCTATAATCCTAGTAGTTGGGAGGCTAAGACTGGAGGATCACAGGTTCAAGGCTAGCCTCAGCAATGTAGCAAGATCTTCAGCAACTTAGTGAGACACTGTTTCAATTTTTTAAAAAGGGCTGGGATAGATAGTAGCTTGAAGGTAAAATGCCCCTCAGTTCAATCCCCAGGATCAAATAAAACTGAACTTCATTATGATTGATGCTTTCCCCACCCACCCAGAACCTTTGTGGTGGGGGCTGGCTCTCTCTTCTGGTCCTCCTTCACTTCATTTTCTCAGCTGACCTTTAACCCAACAGGGATGGAGGAGCCAGAGAAGGAAGAGAGATAAGAAACAAGAATGTGCTTGTGTAATAGGCATAGATAGGTAAGGTAGCCCTGACATACTCTGGCCATGACAAGTGTTTAGACTCGACTCTGGTTCTGGTGGTTGCTTTTATAAGCACCTTAGATATTCCTCTATGAGTTCCTCTGACCATAGCTCCACTGAAGCAAGCAAAGCCACAACCTTAGCTGGACTCTGCAGTACCCTCCACCCCCTCCCTTCCTTCGGCTGCTGATCTGAGGGCTACCTCCAGCCTTGTCCTGCTAAGGCAGGCAAAGGCCTCTTAAGCATGATCCCTGTTTAAATGAGCCAGGTATATATCCCTACTAAGGATTTCATACCTTTGAGCTGTCAGTGGAGGATTATAATTAGTTTCCAAACACAGTTACTCATTCTGTTGCCAGTAAACTATTTTCCAAGTATTTCTATGACCCATGGAATTCAGAGGATTCAAGTCAAATTCTCTGTGTGGTCTCAGTAAGGCCCCCCTTGCTGGGCAGGAAGTGCAGTGAAATCCACCCCCCTGCCCCGCCCCTGCCAGGGCCACAGGGAAGGATTGCAGGCATTGAACATTCTTTCCATGGGCATCTTCCACCCTCAAGGAGCTCCTCATCTCTTTAATTCTAGCACCTATAGATATAGCCATAAGGTGGACAGGGAGTAAGGACTCACACAACTGGTTTTGTGTTGGTTGGTTGGTTGGTTGGTTGGTTGGTTGGTTGGTTGGTTGGTGCTGGACTCTAACCCAGGACTTTACATGCTACTAAATCACTCTACCACTGAGCTACATTCCCAGCCCCATGCAACTAGCTTTATGCACCTACTTTGCAAACCTTCCTTTACTGATCTGACTCTAACATTTTGCTGTGGAATAGGGGGTACTTGGGCCCTCCACAAGGGCCATTTTAACATCATATTGTCATTCCATTGCTGTTCAGATGAAATGTTAGCCCTTTCATATGCTCGATGGAAGACTACATGGCATGCCACTTACCAACCTGTCCAGCTTTGTCTCGTGCCATTCTTTCCTGACTCAGCCACACTAGTCTGCTTGCTTGTTCTTGGATTCCCTAAGTTCTTTCCAACCTCAGGACTTTTGTATGTGCCTAGAATGTCTTTTCTCCCACAGCTCTTTGCCTTCTCATTTTTTAGGTCTCAGCTTAAATATCACCTAATAACAAAGGACTCCCTAAAATAGCTCCCTACCCCTAATTGTTTCCACCCATATATTCTGTACAGCATTTATCACAAGTTATACTTTACAATTGTGGGTTTACTGGTTTGTGGACATATGGACAAAGAGCAGTTAACTATTTGTTTTTTTTTTTTGTAATATACTTTTATTGGTACATTGTAGTCTTATATCATAATATAGTTCAGGGTGATAGTGACATACATGCACATAGCACTTGATGAGCAATTCCTTAACTCCCTCTCCATTCCCCCCTTCCCCATACATGATATTGAGATTGGCATTGGTAATTTCATATAAGAAGATAACATCAGTGGAAGTGTTTTCTTCATTAATTCTTTACCCCCTCCCCAACCCTCCCTTAGATCCCCTTCATTGCTCTACTGGAGTTTCTCCTACATTATCTGGTATCCCAATTACTCTCTAACTTCCACATATGAAAGAAAACATATGATCCTTCACTTTCTGTGACTGACTAATCTCACTTAACATACTGTTTTCCAGGTCCATCCATTTTTCTTCAAATGACATAATTTTGTTCTTCTGTATTGCTGAGTAGAATTCCATTGTCTGTATATCCTATAATTTTGTATTCCACTCATCTGTTGATGGACACCTAGGCTGGTACCATAATTTGGCTATTGTAAATTGTGCTGCTATAAACATGGATATGTATGTATCACTATAATATTCTGAGTTTGGTCCCTTTAGAAAGATACACAGGAGTGGTATAGATGAATCATATGGTGGGTTCATTCCCAGTTTTCTGAAGAATCTCTACACTTATCACCATAGTGGCTGCACTAATTTGCAATCCCACCAATAGTGCATAAAAGTTCCTATTTCCTCACATCCTTGCCAGCATTTATTGTTGTTTAAATTCTTAATTATTGTCATTCTAATTAGGGTTAGATGGAATCTCATTGTAGTTTTGATTTTCATCTCCCTCATTGCTAATGATGTTAAACATTATTGGCCATTTGTATCTTTTCTTTTGTGAAGGATCTTTTATTTAATTGCCATTTCTTGATTGGGTATTTGTTGTTGTTGTTTTAGTGTTCAGCCTCTTAAATTCTTTGTATATTCTAGATATTAGTCCTCTATCAGAGGAGTAGCTAGCAAAGATCTCCCATTCTGTAGACTCTTGATGGTTTCCTTTGCTGAACAGAAACTTTTTACTTAAAGCCATCCCATTTATTAAATCTTATTTTAATTTCCTGAGCTTTGGGGGTCTTATTGAAGAAGTCTCTACTAGTGACTATATGTTGAAGTGTTGGTCCTATGCCCTCCTCTAGTAATTCAAAAGTCTCTGGTCTAATTTCCAGGTCTTTGATCCATCTTTGACTCTTGTGCAGGATGAGAGGTTAGAGTTTAACTCCATTTTTCTACAAATGGATAACCAGTTTTCCCAAGACATTTATTGAAGAGGCTGTCTTTTCTCCAATATATATTTTTGGCACCTTTGTAAAAAATAGTGGTTAGCTATTTGCCAAAGCATTTCCATTTTCCTCCTAGAGATACAACTGGCCTACATTTCCCAACCTCCTTTGCAGTTAGGTACAACCATATGACTGCTCTGGCAAACAGAATATAAGCAAAAAAGACCACTTCTAGGCCTAGCTTATAAAATTCTGCCCACATGTTATACTCCATTCTCTTTTCATTCATCAGCTTCATAGAGAAGATTGCAAAGACCAATAGGAATATAGAGTCACAAAAGAGAAGTGAGTCAATACTAAGAGGAGAATGACTGGGATAGTCAGGACATTAGCAACAGCCTCATTGGACCGTGACTCCACCAAAAGCAAAATTTTACTGGGTTAATCTGTTGATCTCTCTCTCTCTCTCTCTCTCTCTCTCTCTCTGTACTGAAGATTGAACCCAGGAGCATTCTACCTCCAAGCTATACCCCAAGCCCTTTTTTTATTTTGAAACAGGGCCATCTAAGTTGTTGAGTTTTTCCTTGAACCTGCAATACTCCTGTCTCAGCCTCCCAAATGCAGGGATTGCATATGTGTGCCATCATTCCCGGTTGCACTTATTACTACTTGACATTATATATTTGTTTGTTATCTGTATGTTTAAAGCCTGCCTTACCTACCAGAATGGAAGTTCACGAGTCCATGGATTTTGTTTGCCTTGTCCATGGCTATTTCTTCAGTGCCTACAGGAGGGGCTGCCAATGAGTGGGAATATATATTTTGAATAAACAAATGAATTAATGAATTGTGTGTGTGTGTGTGTGTGTGTGTGTGTGTATGTGTTACCAGGGATGAAACCCAGGGACATTCTACCTCTGAGCTATACCACCAGCTCTATTTTTTATTCTTTATTTTGAAACAGAGCCTCACTAAGTTGTGGAGGGCCTCATTAAGTAGCTGAGGCTGGCCGTGAACCTGTGATCCTCCTGTCATAGCCTCCCAAGTATTGGGATTACAAGTGTTCGCCCGGCTCTTGAATTAATTAATTCTAAACTAATGTGCATGAAGCCTATGTCTGACTCACTTACAGTTATGAATATAATTTAGGAAGCCCTGATGTACAGGGTTTCTGTCACTTACTATTTGGGTAACCTTGGGAGAGTTGCTTAATCTCAGTTTCTTCATCTTGCAAAAAGTAGCTTTTTATAAAGATAGCTCTTAAGATTTAAAGAAGATGCACTAATACAAACAGAAAAGGGTTAATAAAAACAAAGGATTTTAAAAAGGCAGTGAGCAAAATGTTGCAAAAAAAAGATTTAAAGGAGAATTAAAAATGAGTAATGTTAACTATGGTACTATAAATATTATACAAAGTGGGCTTACTGTGTATTCCTACTGTAATTTCAGTTAGAAAATGCAAAAATATAGGTATGGAGTAAGTACTGATTAAGACATTTTGGAGATGAGCATGGTGATGCACCTGAAATCCTAGTACTTGGGAGGCTGAGACAGGAGGATTGAAGTTTCAAGGCCAGTCTTGACAACTTAGGGAGACGCTCAGCAACTTAGTGAGACCCTATTTCAAAAAATTTTAAAAAGCTGGGTACGGTGGTGCATACCTATAATCCCAGTACTTGGGAGGCTGAGACAGGAGGATCACAGGTTCGAAGACAGCCTCAGCAAATAGTGAGACTCTCATCAACCTAGTGAAACCCTATTTCAAAATAAAAATAAAATAGGGCTGGAGGTATAGCTTGGAGGTAGCATGCCCTGAGTTCAATCCCCAGGGCCACACACACACACACACCCAAATACATTTTATGTTATAAATGGACTCATTTCCCTACCTAGTACTCTGGCTAAACAATTGTTAAAACTTAAAAATTTTTAAATTTTAATCAATTATGAAATCTGAACATTCCTTCTTAGAAAGATTTCCAACTGAGAAATTATATTTCACTTCACAACAAAAATTATATACTACTTATTTTAAATTTAACTGTATCAGATTTAATCTAGAAATTTCTTCAGTTCAAGTGTTCAAAGAGAATGTGAAGCCAGGGGAAGATCACAGGTTCAAGGCCAGACTCAGAAATTTAGCAGGACCCTATCTCAAAATATAAAAATAAAAAGGTCTGGGGTATCGCATAGAGGTAAAATATCCCTTGTTTCAATCCCCATGTGAGCTAAAAGCTTAAATCTAGTCCTTCCATGAAGGAGCAGGTTTTTGTTGTTAAAGATAAAGATCTTTTGTGCTATTTTAAGAATCTCCTTGGTTGAAGATTTTGAATGCAGTGAGAAAATCTATATACCTCAGACACTCGGCTAACCAGGAAGGTCAAGTTAAGGTTATAAGAGGCATTTCTCCCACTTGTCAGTCTGAGAACATTAAAAATACTTAAAGGAAACAGTACTAAATACAAGTAACTTGAACACTCATTATCATAGTGCAAAAACTTCAAGATGTTCCCAGTGTGCCTCTCATTTTCATCATAACATCAAAGGATATATATATATATATATATATATATATATATATATATATATATATATATATATATATATATAGAGAGAGAGAGAGAGAGAGAGATAGGGCTGGGAGTGTAGCTTGGAGGTAGAATGCCCTGAGTTCAATCCTCACTAATATTATATATATATATATTACACCAATATATATATATTACACCTATATATATATAACACCTATATATATATATATATATTACATTTATATATATATATTAGTGTAAATACATTTCTTCCTTACAGGAACATCCTTTTTTTTGTGGTGGTACCAGGGATTGAACCCAGGGGCATTCTACCTTCAAGCTACATCCTCAGCCCTATTTTTTATTCTTTATTTTGAAGCAGGGTCTCACTATGTTTCTAAGAGCCTCACTAAGTAGCTGAGGCTGGCTGCAAACCTGCATTCCTCCTGTCTCAGCTTCCCAAGTACTGGGATTACAAGCGTGCCCCACCACACCCCTCATCAAAAGCATACTTTCTTTCTTTTTTTTTTTTTTGCGATACTGGGGACTGAACTCAGAGGCATTCTACCTCCGAGCTATACCCCCAGCCCCTGTTTTTTATTCTTTATTTTTGAAACAGAGTCTCACTAAGTTGCGGAGTGCCTCACTAAGTAACTGAGGCTGACCTTGAACCCGGATCCTCCGGTCTCAGCCTCCCAAATGCTGGGATTACAAGTGTGTGCCACCACGCCCAGCAAAAGCATACTTTCTAATGTCAATCTAAATCTGTTTTTCCTCCTACATTCCTTAGATTTGGGGGGAGGGTGAGGAGAGAGGGTTCTACCTCTAAGCTTAACCGTGGCCCTATTTTATTTTTTATTTTGAAACAGGGTCTTGCTAAGTTTCTGAGAGCCTTCTAAATTTCTAAATTGACTTCAAAACTGTGACCCTTCTGTCTCAGCCTCCCAAGTAGTAGGATTACAGGCATGCAACATCATGCCCAACTTGCCATTCCTTAAATTTGCTTGAAGTGCCACCATCCTCTCTATCACAGAGATTTTTAACATTAGAGTCATTTTTTTACTTCTTCCTCTTAGTCCATCGCCACATACAATAGGTTACCAGGTCCTGTTGATTCTAGTTGTAGCCTCTGGTGAATCTCCTCCCCTTCAATCCTTCTGGTAGCATCCTACCTCAGAGGGATTGCCCGCCCTACTCTGTGATAACTAGCCTTACAATTGGTCCCTGCGTTTAACCTTTCCCCATTGCAACACAAATTAAATACTCCTGACATCAATTTTCTTAATGAATAACTATGACTTTTCATTCCTTTGTTCAAATACCTTACAAACTATAAAATGAAGTCTAGACTCTCCAGCCTACCATTTAAAACCAGGATATGACCACAATCTACATTCACAACCTGATTTTCCTCTATTTTTTAACAGCTAACTTTCCTTTGTTTTAACTCAGATTCTTCTTTTCCCTAACTTCATGTTTTCCTGCCTCGGAAATGGCCTTTCCTTTCTTCTCTGACTTTGTAGATCTAACACTTCCTTCAAGGCCCAAGGTCCAGCTCTATGCCACATCCCCACAAATTCTTCTCTTACTGTCTCATCTGGAAGTAATTGTCTCTGTCTCTGATGTACTCTGAAGGCAGTTACATAAGTGACTTTTTCTCAACTTTCTTCTGTTTATTATTTTTCCTATTCTCAATTCCTTCAGAAGATCCAACTCTATTTATTGTTGTATAATCTAGTTAAATTGCATAGTAATATCTGCAAACTAGTTAACTAACTGAAGAATAGTCAGCTGGGCACAGTGGCAAATACTTGTAATCCCAGTACTCAAGATGCAGACACAGGAGGATTGCAGATTGAAACCAGCCTCAGCAACTTAGACCCTCAGCAATTTATTGAGACCCTATTTATTCCCAGTATACAAAAAAAAGAGTAAAATAAATAAATACATGTATATATCCAATAAACAAGAGACAATATCACATCAGTTTTATGGAAAGGAAGGAAGGAAGGAAGGAAGGAAGGGAGGGAGGGAGGGAAAAGACAGGATCTAGCTGGGCTTGGTGGCACACACTTGTAATCCCAGAACTTGGGAGGCTGAGTCAAGAAGATTGCAGGTTCACAGCGAGCCTCAGCTACTTAGCAAGGCCCTCTGCAACTTAGACCCTGTTTCAAAATTAAAAGAATAAAATGTAGCTCAGAGGTAGCATGTCCCTGGGTTCCATCCCCAGTAACTAACACACACACACACACACACACACACACAGAAAGGAAGGAAGGAAGGAAGGGAGGGAGGGAAACTTGATCTAACAGAAAAATTCTGAACTTGATATTACTACTAGACACTAGCAAAAAAGAAAAAAGTACATTGAAAATGAGTATGTCCAGATAATAATATAATAGAATGTTTTCCTTCCTTCTTTCCTTCCTTCCTCCCTCCCTCCCTCCCTTCCTTCCTTCCTTCCTTCCTTCTTTCATAATACTGGGGGTTGAATCCAGGTGTGCTCTACCAATGAGCTATATTCCTAGTCTTTTTAAAATTTATTTTTATCCCTTTTTAAATTGATTTTTATTTTGAGACAAGGTCTCACTAAGTTGCTCAGGCTGGTCTCAAACTTGTAATCCTCCTGTCTCAGCCTCCCAAGTAATTTTTTATGTGTGTGGCACTGAGGATTAAACCCAGAGATGTTCTGCCTCTGAGCTCTACCCCAACCCTTTTTATTTTTTTATTTTGAAACAGTCTTGCTAAATTACTACGCACTGGCCTCAATCCTGCAATCCTATGCCTCAGCCTCCCAAGTACTGGGATTATAGGTGAACGTACCCAAGCCCAGTTCAGCCTCCCAAGTATTTCTAAGAAATACCTCCTCAAAGTTTTACCCTAATGAATTTGATTACAAGGCTTATGAGTCACTTTTAATGGACAAAAATGCCTAATTCTTTAGTTTCCAATTTCTTTATTATTAATAATACAAGACAATGCTGCTGATTTAATCCTAGCTAGTTCAAATAACATTTGAAACTGCATCAATTCTAAATATGTTCAGAGTGAACATAGCACCCGCTAAGTCATTTCCTGAAAAATAAAGACTATGTTTCACCATGAACTTTTCAGATTACTTTTAAGATATCATAATTCAGGGTTGTTGTTTTGTGTGTGTGTTTGGGGGGGGGGGTGTTTGTTGCATGTGTACCTAGCAAAATCATGGTACATTTAAAAAATTACTAAATATTAAATGAATGAATCAATCAAAAAATGATAATGCTCATAATACTTGTTAGC
Organism: Graphiurus murinus; assembly: GCA_004027655.1. NCBI lineage: Eukaryota > Metazoa > Chordata > Mammalia > Rodentia > Gliridae > Graphiurus > Graphiurus murinus. Next base: position 11,982 of record PVLC010022854.1, on the reverse strand, counting down.
TGCTGTCTTTGGGTGATGATACTATACTAAGAAATAGAGCCAGCAAAGAACTGGACAGAGAATAGATGCTTAGTGAATCTTGTTGAGTTTACTTCATGTAGTTTTAGTGCCAGAGAAAACCTCAGGGATGATTCCGGCTACTGCTCTGTCTTCTGAGCACATGGTGGTTTTGCATATGTATTAGCAAAAACCTAGTTAGTTTTCTCCACATCGACTCCTTCAGGACAAGGATGTCACCTCACCTAATGCTTAGGGGATTGTAAGCATTCAGATGCTTGCTGAGCAAGTGAGTGACAGTGAGTGGAGACCTCTGCTGTCCAATGTGGTCACCATCAGCCACATGAGGCTCTCTAAATTACTTAGAAATAAATAAAATTTAGCAGGATGTGGTGGTGGTATACACCTGTAACCCCAGTACTTGGGAGGCTGAGACAGGATTGCAGGTTCGCAGCCAGCCTCAGACGCTTAGTGAAACCCTGAGCAACCTGGTGAGACTCTGTTTCAAAATTAAAAAAATAAAAAGGTCTGGGGGTTTAGCTTTCCAGGTATAATGCCTGGGTTCAATTCCTCAGTACCACAATAAAAAAAGAAAAATTTAAATGTAATTCCTTTGTCACACCAGCCTCATTTCAAGTGTCTAATCACTGTATATGGCTAGGCACTGTCATCTTGGACAGAGTAGAGAATAATTCCATCAGTGCAGAAAGGTCACTTGGACAGTGTTGGTCTAGACTATTTCCCTCCGTCTGCAGAACAGAATGAGCTTAAGGAAGTTGTCACTTGCTCAAAATCAAACCTTCAGAAGCAGAACTGGGATTAAAATAAGGAACTCCCAAGTCAACATCCATCGTTGTTAAATTTTAGCTCTGATTCATTTCAGAATTCCAATTCTATGTAATCTTAATTTAGAGGTCCAATGATATTCTAGGAAACATGGTCTTTGTCTTACGATTGCTACTAGAGCTATATTATTTTTAATTGTAATTGATTAACTTGCATGTTTCATAAAAATATATAACAGAGCTGAGTGCAGTGATACAGTCCTGTAATCCCAGCTACTTGAGAGGTTGATACAGGAGGATCATGCCTTCAAGGCTAGTCTGAGCAATTCAGTGAAACCCTGTCTCAAAATCAAAACTAAAAAGGGCTGGGGATATATCTCAGTGGTAGAGCATGCCTGGGTTCAATCCTCAGTACCTTAAACAACAACAGCTGGTGTAAGAGGGAAAAATAATACTAACTTTAAAATGCTTTCAAGATATCTAGCTGAACAAGATATTATAATATTCTGGAATTGTGCCAATTTAATTAGAAGATTCACTCACAGAATAGGTCCATTTTGCTTTGGTTTCTTTTAAAGCATTTCTAGATTTACTAACTTGTGAAAATTATCTGAACCTTAAAAAACAAATTAATAGAGTTTGTTATGATTCAAATTGTAAGTTGGTTTGAACTGGGTTTTGTTGGTTTGTTTGGTACCAGGGCTTGAACCTAGGCATGTTGTACCTCCTAGCTACACCCCCAACTCTTTTTATGTTTTATTTGAAACAGGGTCTTGCTAAGTTGCTGAGATTGGTCTTAAACCTGTGATCTTCCTGTCTCAGCCTCCCAAGTACTAGGATTACAGCTGTGTACCACCATGCCCAGCCTGGTTTGAACTCTTAATATTTTCTCAGCTTTTATAGAAAGCATCAGTAGTTTCTAAAATACCATTAAAGAGTCTCATTTCCTACAAATTCCATAACATATTTATGAAACTTTTTTTTTCCTTTTGCAGTACTAGGGATTGAACTCAGGGGCATTCTACCTCCAAGCTATACCCCCAGCCCTATTTTTTATTCTTTTCTTTTGAAACAGGGTCTCACTAAGTTGCGGAGTGCCTCACTAGGCAGCTGAGGCTGGCCGAGAACCCGGATCCTCCGGGCACCTAGCGCAGCCAAATATACTTTCACAAATATATCAAGATTAATTACTAAACTGAACTTGAGAAGGAGGGAGGGTGAGGGAGTGGGGTGGGAATGGGGGAAGGGGTTAAATGATAAATGTGTGCATATATGCTTTTATCAGCTCGTACCTAACAAAGATGTATGATTACAACGCACCAATTATTATAAAAAAATTTTAAAAAAATTCACAGAGACACAATGTGGAAAGGTGGCTTCTAGGGCTGGGGTTGAGGAATAGGGACTCGAGGTTCAATGGGTAGAGTTTCCATTTTTCAAGATTTTCATAGTTCCAAGAAGGATGATGGTGATGGCTACGCAAGGGTGTGAATGTACTTCATGTCGCTGAATCAGACCTTTTTAAATGGTTAGGATGGCATACTTTATGTTATGTATAGCTTACCACAATTTTTAAAATAATAATTTAGAGCTGGGCGTGGTGACGTATGCTTGTAATCCCAGTACTTGGGAGGCTGAGACAGGAGGATCACAGGTTCAAAGCTAGCCTCAGCAACTTAGTGAGGCCCTCCTCAACTTGGTGAGACCCTGTTTCAAAATAAAAATAAAATAAGGCTGGGGTGTAGTTCAGAGGTAGAATGCCCCTGGGTTCAATCCCCAGTACCACACACACACACACACACACACACACACACACACACACACACAAGTAATAATAATAGTTTGGGGCTCAGGGTGTACCTCAGGGGTACAGCATTAGCTTTGCATGCACAAGGCCCTGAGGTTGAATCACTAGCACCAATGATAATAATTTTTAAATCACACACACAAAAATTAAATGCTAATTTCTCACTCACTTCACAGACTAATATTCTCATCAGTGGAATTGGAAAGCAAGTGCAGACTCTGCTGTGAGCTGCTAACAGTGGACTAAGCTGATAGAGGCTTTCCCATCTTCAACTCCTGGCTCGTCTCAGTTAAACATTTAATTTTTTTTAGCCACTGAAATTTGGGGTACGTTTGTTGTATCAGTTAGAATTACACACTGTGTGCCTGAAATAGAGTAGATCCTCAAATAAATGTTTGCTGAGTAAGTGATGTCTCTTTTTCTTTTCTTTTCTTTTTTTTTTGGTCTGAACAGGGGATTGAACCCAGGGACATTCTACCTCCAAGCTACACTCCCAGTCCTATTTTTTATTCTTTATTTTGAAACAGGGTCTAAGTTGCGGAGGGCCTCGCTAAGTAGTTGAGGCTGGCCGGGAACTTGCTCTTCTCCTATCTTAGCCTCTCAAGTACTGGGATTACAAGCATGGGCCACTACACCCAGCTCATGAGTAAGTGATCTCTTGACATCAATACCCAACCATCAGATGGGAGAAGAGCGGGAAAGGCTCACACCCAAAGGTTTTTATGGGCCTCGCCTTGAAGTTGTACACATTCCTGCTTTGAAGTTGTGCACATTCCATTGAGTACAATTCACTCTTACAGTTACACCTAATTGCAATGGAGACTGGGAAACAGAGTTGAACTGTCTCCTCAAGAAGAGAACAGGTTTGGTGGTAGCCTAGAACGCTATGCCAGGGTCCATCCATTTGATAGCCAAATAGCTACTTCATCCTTCTTCCCAAACAAATAATACAATACCTAAAATCCCACTCAGTCACTGCATTAAGTTCAAAGTACAGGATCTTCACGTACTGCACAGATCTGGATATGACTCCATACTATCCTTGGCCCAGTGATCTTCAACCAGGAGTGGTTTTTGTACCCCAGGAGATCCTAAGCAATGTCTGGACACATTTTACTAGAACAACTGGGAGTGAGAGGGGTGCTACTGGCAACTAGTGGGTAAAGGAGGACAACTGCTGAACACTGTACCACACAGAAGACAGTCCCCAACAAAGAAATGTCCAGTCAACAAATCAGTGCCAAGGATGAGACACTCTACTGTGATCTGTGAACAAATAGGAAATCTCCTCTCCCTGCCTCCAGTACCCAATATGTAACAAAGGAACAAATATTTTGCAGTAAATATTTCCAGGTAAGAAAGGAGGACCCGAGCCGGGCGTGGTGGCGCACGCTTGTAATCCCAGCATTCGGGAGGCTGAGACCAGAGGATCTGGGTTCGTGGCCAGCCTCAGCTACCTAGTGAGGCACTCCGCAACTTAGTGAGACTCAGTTTCAAAATAAAGAATAAAAAATAGGGCCGGGGGTGTAGCTCGGAGGTAGAATGCCCCTGAGTTCAATCCCTAGTACCGATAAAAAAAAAAAAAGAAGAAGAAGAAGACCTAGCGCACTGCAAAGATAAAATTGTAGCTGGGCGTAATCTCAGTACTTGAGAGGTTGAGAAAGGAGGATTACAGGTTCAAGGCCAGCCTCAGAAACTTAGTAAGACCCTCTGTAACTTAGTGAGAACCTTTTTCAAAATGAAAAATAAAAAGGGCCAGGGATATAGCTCAGAGGCAGAATCCCCCTATGTTCAATCCCCAGTACAAAAAAAAAAAAAATTGTAATGACCCCGAACTGGCAGGGGAGTTCTTCTGCTAGACCCTGTTTCCACTCTCATTGAGGGACCCTTTGTCTGTGGTCTGTCCTCTGTGGTCACTGGCTCTGCTGTCTGGAAGCTCTTCCTGTTAAGACCACATTTGAAGTAGGTATTCAGGAACATGACTTCCCTGGGGAGAGTCTGGCTTTTAAAACAGGCTCATGATTTCTTTAAGCAGAACAATCTGAAAGCACTTTCTGATCGATTTGCTTCTGGCCAGTTCCATATGCCAGTAACACTAAAGTTTCCTAGAGATGGATCTCCATCTAGATTTATTTCTGTGTTTCATCACTCTCAGGCCTCTCCTCCCCTCAATTTTAAGGTGGCTACTTGGAGACCCTCAGACTTTAATTAGAGGGCACACCCTAAATCAAATCTTCATGGCATGGCTCAGTCTTAATGGGCCCTTTTTGCTCAAAAGCCTTTTCAAGTTACCAGAGGGACTCCAGATAATGGAGGAGAAACCTCAATGGAACCAGGGGGGTGATCTAAGGGAAGGGGAGGGGGAAGACTGATGTTCATTACTGGAAATACTAACATCGACTGTGTGTACATATGTGAAAATCTCAATGTCAATCTCAGTACTCTACAAGGGAAGTGGGGAAGATGGGGGGCGGGCACCAAGTGCTGTGTGCATATATGTCAGTGTCAACATGATATACATTATGATGTGAGACCATAATGCACCAATAAAAGCACATTAATAAAAGCTTTTTCAGCCGGGCGTGGTGGCGCACGCTTGTAATCCCAGCATTTGGGAAGCTGAGACTGGAGGATCCGGGTTCGCGGCCAGCCTCAGCTACCTAGAGAGGCACTCCGCAACTTAGTGAGACTCGGTCTCAAAATAAAGAATAAAAAATAGGGCTGAGGGTGTAGCTCGGAGGTAGAATGCCCCTGAGTTCAATCCCCTGTACCGCAAAAACAAAAAACAAAAAACAAAACAAAAAAAAAAGCTTTTTCAATTTTATTTCTTATTCTTTGAACTATAAAACAGTTTTTTAACCCCTCAAGGCTTCAAATTTCAGTACTCTGTATTTCTTCTTCATTCACACTTGGAAAACTGTTAATTATTGCTCATCTTAGGTTTCCAACATCTTGTTAAATGCAACCAGTAAATATATCCTACTAACATTTCATTTTCCAACGTGTGATGTGGTGTGTGTGTGTGTGTGTGTGTGTGTGTGTGTGTTACTAGGGTTGAACCTAGGGGCATTCTAACTCCGAGCTACACCCCCAACCCTACAAAGCCCATAGCTGGGTGTGGTGGTGCAAGCCTGTAATCCCAATATTTGGGAGGCTGAGACAGGAGGATCGCAGGTTCAAGGACAGCCTCAGCAAGTAGTGAGACTCTCATTAACCTAGAGAGACTATTATTATTATTATTATTATTATTATTATTATTATTATTATTATTATCCCAATCTCTGGTATCATGTTTTTAGCAACAGAAAACAGGCTAAGACTTCTTGTTATGGGTTTCCATTTTCTAGCCTCCAAGTTCCCTTGTTTGCTACCTGCCTGGGGAGTTGTAGATTTTTATAATAGCACTCTACTTCTTTTACATTTTTGTATTAAGGCAATGCTAGTTGTTGTGGAAAAAATTATTTCAAAGGGTCACAATAAGATTTTGTTTCTTGCTGAGCATGGTGCACACCTGTAATCCCAGTACTTGGGAGGTTGAGACAGGAGGATTGCAGGTACGGGAACAGTCTCAGTAAGTAGTAAGACTCTTAGCAACCTAGTGAGACCTTGTTTCAAAACAAAAAATAAAAAGCACTGGGGGTATAGCTCAGAGGTAGAATGCCCCTGGATTCAATCCCCAGTAGTGTGAGTGTACAGAGAGAGAGAGAGAGAGAGAGAGAGAGAGAGAGAGAGAGAGAGAGAGAGAGAATGAGATTTTGTTTCTTGCTCATATAACAGGTTTGGTGTAAGTTTTCTTGGCCAAGCATGAAGGGGTAACTCTTTGCTTCACAATCACCTAGGGACCAGGCTCATGGAGGCTCTATCATCTTCAGTATGTAACTTACAAAGTTTCCCTTAACACCAAAATCCAACAAGGGGATGCCAAAAGTGAAGAAGGATTATGTGTGGGAGGTAACTATGGGTCAGGGCTGGAATTGGTGCCACCACTTCTGTTCACATTGTGTTGACTAGAGGGATTTAAAATGGAGTGTGCATCTTCCAGGAAGTGTACTTGAAGGAGGGAGCATACCATCTTTTTGCTGGCTGAAATTGAGAAATGGTAGTGGAGCTGGGGCACCCATCTTCAACTATTTGATGAAAACCACACATTAAGGCTGATGGAGCAACAGCACAAGTCCCTGGTGATTGTGGAGCTCCCACAGCAGCTCCAGGCCATTTACCTCCTGACTTTAATTAGGAAAGAAATGCCAGGCATGGTGGCACACACTTGTAATCCCAGTACTTGGGAGACTGAGACAAGAGGATCACAGGTTTGAAGACAACCTCAGCAAGTAGTGACTCTTATCAACCTAGCCAGACCTTGTTTCAAAATAAAAATAATAAAGTAGGTCTGGAGATGTAGCTTGGAGGTAGAATTCTCCTGGGTTAAGTCCCCAGTACCCCCCCACACACACAAAATTAAGAAAGAAATGAATTCCTGACATATTTAAGCCACTGGTGTTTTGAGTTTCCTTTTATTTGCAGCTGATCCTAATTTTAACTTACATAAATTATCTCTAATTGTTTGGTATGGCTACATTTTCTACTTTCCATCTCCACCTCTTCTTATTGGTGACCTCCACTATTCTCTTCTGATACTAGAGAATAGTCTGAGAACTTTAAAATGATTAGGAAACCACCCCTGTCTTTGGGGAACTTACATTATAGGTATTGGGGTACCTAAACCTGCTATTCAAGTTCCATTCCACTATCCTATTCAAAGAAGTTGGAAACATAAAAATTACATTTTTTCAGACTCCCTTTCCACCTGAGTTGTAGGCACAAATAAGGCCTGTGAAAGAGAGACATACTTATGAAAAAAACAGATGCAAGTAAATGAAGGTTATCTTCCTGTATTAATGGCCATTTGCAAGCAAGGTGTAATGACATGTATGTGACCTTCACACTCCTCTTAAGGTCTTCATGGTGTGAGAGCCAGTGGTGCTGGCAGCAGCAGTAGGAGTATCCTATTGTCGCCTTCCTATCCCAGCTACATTATAGTCAGAATAAGCTAGCCTAATGCTGTAATAACAAGTAATCCCAAAAATCTTGGTGGCCTAATGCAATAAAAGTTTATTTCTGCCTCTTGCAGGTGTGGGCAGTTGCTCTCCATGTTCTTAATCAGAGATCTGGGGTACTTCAATTTTGTGGCTACAATATGTTAACCCAGGGTCCTCCATGACTATTGTCTCTGGGAAGAGACAGTCTAGAAAACTGCTCACAGACTGGCAACTGTCTCATCCTGGAAGTGATACAAGTGGAATGTAAAATGGAAACTTCTATATGCTGAGAATAAAGGAAGACCAGACTAGTTAGGCTTATTGTAAATAATATGACTTTGAGTTTAATACCCTGGGATTTCCACTCCTCCAGCCCTCTCAAGGATTTCAGAAGTGCTGAAATGCTGGATGAAATCCCTGTTTTTTGAAATATCCAGAGTGGTTTAGATTCCTACACTAAATCCTGGCTGAACCAGATGTGTACTGGGAGCTTTCCACGCTCTTACCTCCAACCATCCTCATGAAGCTGTCTTCTATACACTGCATCTTTCAGGCTCCTTTGCCCTCTGGCTTTGATTGGTTTAGGATCATGGAAGATTCCAGCAGGAGATAAGAAATAGGAGGTAAAAGAGATCGGGATATTTATCCCTGCCTCCTTTCAACTCCCCACCAGACTGTGGGTCCCTGACCCTCCTTGAACTCTGTACAGTCTTGCCATGAAACTTTCCTCTTCTAAACACTTTATGATGTCTGTTTTGACCCTGACTCATACCAGGTGTTTAATAATCAAACTGTGAGTTTGAAAAAGAGTAACAAACTGTCTCCCATCTTCTAGTTTTATGACAGCTAGAGATCTTTATAAAATGTGAATCTGAAAATATCATTCTTCTGCCTTAAAATGTCAATGGCTCCCAATTATCTCCCTGTCACCACACCCCGCTCTAAATTGCAGCCAGACAAAAGTAATTTCAGTTCCCTCTGCAACGTGACCTCTCTTCCTCTGAGCCTCTGCTCATGCAGAGTAGGGTGGAAATCGCTCCCTACCCCCACTGGCACCATTCAGACCTCAGCTCAAAAGTCACTTACGACAGAAAACCGCCATCAGCCCACTTAATGTATTTAGATGGTGTTATGTTCTCCCGCAGCAGTCTTTATGCACCATCACATACAGATAGCGCTCACTGTTACATGGAACTGCAACTACCTTCTTACTTATCTGCGCCCTTCAACAGACTATAAGATTCGGGACAGGCCCTGCAGCTCAGATCTATAGGATCTATCAAAGTGTTTGGCACATAATAGATACTCAATAAATATTAGATGGTTCATGAATATTATTGGAAAAGCTTGAATGTTACATTTTTTCCTCCAGTTACTGATTTCTCTTTTCATTCACTGACAAAAATCAGAAAAAAAAGCCAGGCGTGGTGGCGCACGCTTGTAATCCCAGCATTCGGGAGGCTGAGACCGGAGGATCCAGGTTCGCGGCCAGCCTCAGCTACCTAGTAAGGCACTCCGCAACTTAGTGAGACTCGGTTTCAAAATAAAGAATAAAAAATAAGGCTGGGGGTATAGCTCAGAGGTAGAATGCCCCTGAGTTCAATCCCCAGTACCTCAAAAAAAAAAAAAAAATCAGAAAAAAAAATTTGAATCACCCAAAGTTCATTACGACTTTCCATTACTTCCTAGACTATTTTAATTTACTTTGGCACTATTTTCTATGAAGATTTCTCTTGCCAAGATTATTAAAGACTTCCTAAATCTTCAATTCAAATTCTTTTCAATCCAAACCCTCCAGGAAGGCTGAGACAGGAGGATTGTAGGTTCTAGGCCACCCTCACCAATTTAGTGAGCCTCTCAGCAACTTAGCAAAACCTTGTTTCAAGATTTAAAAATTTTCAAAAAAGAGGTCTGGGGTGTAGCTCAGAGGTGGAAGGCCCCTAGGTTAAACCCCCAGTACCAAAAAAAATTTAAAAATCTTGGCTTCAGGCTATGTTTCTTTCTTGTTCTCCTTCTTTGGCTGCTCATTCTTGGAAGGCTTCACAATTGCCTCTTCCTGTCTACCCATTAAATATTCTTCACAGCAACTCTTTCTTGTCTGCCTTTTGGGCTTCAGCCATCAGCAAATACCACAATCCCCAAATGCATATTTTCAATCTTAACCTTTTACATGAGCTAAGGCGGCCCTTCTCTCCCTGCGAGCAGTCCAGATAAAGGCTCAGTATCTCCCCCATTCCCAACCTGTGATCCTGTTTCCATGTCATCCGACTGTCCAAGCGACAAACCTCAAAGTCCCCTAACTCTTCCACTGTTTATCCCCCTTGTCTTGACCAACAAGCTTCATCCAGTACCAGATTCCCACCCTCAAATTTAAAAACCCTGACTCTGGGTCTTTATTTCCCCTATTTCTTTCATCTAGAACACCTTTCCCCCTTTATCTCAAATCCTATCCATTCTTTGTTTCCTGAGTAACTTTAATTCATTGCTTCTTCCTCTAAGTTCTACATAGCTTGACGCTATGGGATTTTTGTTTGTTTTCTTGTGGTTCTGTTGTTGGCAATACTGGGGATTGAACCCAGGGCTTGCAAATGCTAGTCAAGTACTCTACTACTTAGCTACATCCCCAGCTTTTTCTTTGTTTGAAATTTGGTCTTGCTAAGTAGCTCAGGCTTGCCTGGAATTTGTGATCTTCTTAAGGTCAATTACTGTTTTTTTTTTATTATTGGGTCTAGCCAGTGACTGACAGTTTAGGCAATTAAAAATATTTTATATGAATAAATAAATGAGTGAACTGGAAAAAAGAATCTTTTCAATTGTATACCCTTTCAGAGATTGCTGCAAGAGAATCTTTGAGTGAAAAGGACAAAAATTTCAGTTTAAAAATATGAACGTTATGTAACCAAGTTGACACCATTCATTTTAACAATAGACACAATATGTTTACACATGACAGGTAATTGCTATTCATATACAGCGATTTTTTTTAAGCCTGCCCTGCAGAATTTGATTTCAAGCATTTCTGTCCCCGGTATGGGCAGACACATTTTAAAAGGAAACATATTATTTCAACTCCTATGCTCTTTTATCTTTTATCCTGGGTGACAGGAATGAGATAAGGCATAAACAAGAGAAGACGTCTGTCCACAGCAGTAGCGCCTGGGCGCTTGGGAGTCCCTCAACATATTTTAATCCCTTTCCTTTTTCCTGCTTCATTTCATATCTGAAGGCTCGCGAATTTTAGAGTACCTAGAGGAAATTTTAGTGTGGGGATTTCAATTTGACCAAAACAACGCCTGACTACCCCTGTTAACCCCTGACTCTCAGACCCAAGGGCAGGAAACCACTGGGGGGCGGGGCGGGGCGGGGGAGAGGAGAGGCGGTGCCAAAGCCGGGCGGAGCGGCGCAGGGGAAGCGGCAGGAGGAAGCTTTTCGGGCCGCGTTCGTCCTTTTTTTTTTTTTTAACCCCCGCGAGGCGTGACGCGCCAACCGCCTTGGCGGGTGAGTCTCCCCCGCGAGCCGGCCGCCGGCCCCGAGCCTCCCCGCCCTCCCCGCCGCCTCCCTCTTCCGCCCCGGAGCGCTGCCCTCCGCGGCCGCTGGGGGCGCCGGCCGGGCCGGGCGCAGAGGCGGCGCGACCGCTCTCGGGCTTCGCCTCTCGGGCTCTCAGACGGGCGGCGGCGGCGGCAGCGCACCGAGAGCGCGCCCGCTCCCCGGGCGACCTGCAGCACGACCGCTCCCCGCGGGCGGCCGGGGACCGCGCTCCGGCCCGGGCAGCCGCGAGAGGCGGTGGCGCCGGCCCCGGCCCCGGCCCCGGGCGCCCCCCGGCCGCGCCCCCGCGCGCTGCTCGCGGCCCGGGCCATGGGGCTGGGCGGCTCCGTGGCTCGGCCGAGCTGAGGCGGCGGCGCCCGCCCGCGCTGCCCGCCCGCCGGCGCCTGGCCCTCACGATGATGAAGAAGAAGAAGTTTAAGTTCAAGGTGGACTTCGAGCTGGAGGAGCTGTCCTCCGTGCCCTTCGTCAACGGGGTCCTCTTCTGCAAGATGCGGCTGCTGGACGGCGGCAGCTTCACCGCCGAGTCCTCCAGGTAAGGCGCGCCGCCTGCAGCATCCCTGGCCGCCCGGCGTGCGCGGATCGATCGACCGGTGACCGATCGATCGATCACTCGCCGAGTGCTTCTGCAATGGTGCCTCGGGCTGGCTCGGCCCCTGCGCTCCCGACTCCAGAGGGTTCCTGGAGTCTGCTCTTTCCTCCCAATTCTCTAGGAATGGGAGTGATGGCCAGAGAGCGAGGATGCTTCTGGTTTCCCGTAAGACATATCCATATTTGTAAAATACAAAGTAGAACTTGAGCTGTTGCTGGG